>JAHRHZ010000029.1:33888933-33979517 GCA_024137785.1 Ginglymostoma cirratum | reverse complement strand
GGACTGACCTATGTCCTCCCTACCTCCCCACCTACACTCACCTTTACTGGCTCCATCCCTGCCTCTTTGACCAGTCTGTCTCCTCTCCACCTAACTTCTCCTCTATCCATCTTCTATCCACCTCCCCCTCTCTCCCTATTTATTTTGGAACCCCCTTCCCCTCCCCCATTTCTGATGAAGGGTCTAGGCCCGAAACATCAAGCTTTCCTGCTCCTATGATGCTGCTTGGCCTGCTGCGTTCATCCAGCTCTACACCTTGTTATCTTGGATTCTCCAGCATCTGCAGTTCCTACTATCTCTGAAATAATTTTATTCCATGTGTATCTTTTTGAAACAAAACTCGACATTGAAATGGTGGAATCTTTGTCCATTGCAAAGTCCTCTACACACATTCAGAAGAGATCTTTTTCCCTTCATAATTAAAGTATATCTATCCCTTCTGACGGTATGCCTATTCTTTAGACTTTAGCAGCACAAATGTTGGACAATCAAAACTGTGTCACAAGAGCCAATTATTTCTGTTTTCTGTTGTCATTTTCCAAGATCCCAAGGTTTTTGATGTAAGTGTAATTTATGTTATTTAGATTCAAAATTTCTTCGGGCCAATTCATCATCTTTGCTTTCTTTCTAATAAGACAACTGCCCACCACTGGACATCCTGTCCCTAACCTCCAAAACCCTCTCACAAGCTACAGTTCTTAGCAGCAACATGTCATCAACCCAGGCTTAGTTAATGTTTCAAGATGTGGAGAAGATGTTTCTATCCAGTGGGGAGGGGTGGGATAATGAGAGCAGAACTATGGAACTCAAATATAAGATAGTGACTAATAAATCCAATTGGGGATTCAGGCTCTTTGCCCAGTGTTTGATTAGACTGTGGAACTTGCTATCACTAGGCATGGATGAGGCGATTAAGATAGATGCATTGAGGGAGTAGTTACAGGGACAGCAAAATTAAACCCAGATTCTGGCATTGGAAAAAGAGTGGGTAAAATTTCTAGTCAATTTAAAACATCTACCTGCCAAGTTTCCACTGTGCCAAACTGGGTTAAAATTGCCTTCGACTGTCTAAAAATAATTGTATTCATAATTAATAATTGTGTCCATTGTACTGACAGGGAGGGAGAATTATGGCAAGGAAAATGATGAGCTGTGTCTTGTGGTTCATAGAGAAAAGGCATTACTCATTCTTAACAAGCCGCATGGTTCAAAGGTCATTACATCACTCACAGCCCAATGGATAGTTTCCTACTAATAGGAACAAGCCTTAAATTTTATTCAATGCTCCAGGCAGGCTGAAAGGCAGAAGTCACCTCACCAACTTTGAATAATGCAAGTTAGAAACTGGGCCAAGCAGCATTTCTTGTACAAGTTGAATACAATAGGGCCCATAATATAGACTAGCATCCAGGACTCCAACTTCACATATCAGACCCGAGGCTGAGTGGGAATTTTTCAGACTTCTTAACCAGCCGCATAAAGCAAGCATTAGATCTCCAGGCAGATGCTGGGGAGGAAGACTCTTATTTTCTGAACCATCTTGAGAGACACTGGGCTTCCCTGAGTGAACATAGGCCTTGGGTTGTCTCTGCGTGGAATTACAATGTCTGACTGCAGCCCAGTGAAAAGCCAGCTTCCAAAATGTAGCCAATTCTATCTTCTCTTTGTTATAATTCACGAGAAGCCAAGGGCAGGTGCAGAAGGAACAAAAACAAAGTTTCTGGAAAAGCTCAGCAGGTCTGGAAGCATCTGTGAAGGGAAAAATAGAGTTAATGTTTCAGGTCCAGTGTAATTTCCTTCACAGATGCTGTCAGACCTGCTGAGCTTTTCCAACAACTTTGTTCCTGTTCCTGATTTACAGCATCCACCGTTCTTTCAGTTTTTACTGAGGTGGAGAAGGAGCCTGGCTCCCAGATATAGGCTCTCATGGGGCTGCTGGATGGGGTTCCTCCCCATTGCCCTTTACCCCCTCCCTCTTCTCTTCACCTCTTCAATATCATTCAGAGGATCACTGTGAAAGGTACGATGCTCACAATTCATTTCTTTGCTCAGGTGATATGCCTGTATAAACGTGACTTGTGTCTACAAGTAAGCACAATTATTCATCATAATACTTATGAATCAATGTTTTTTCAATTCTGAAGGCCATAAGACCAAAAGACATAGGACCAGGCCATTCAGCCCAGTCAGTCTGTTCCACCATTCAATAAGATCATGGCAGATCTGATAATCCTCAACTCTAATGTCTTGCCTTTTCTCCGCAACCTTTGATTCCTTTACTGATTAAAAAATATATCTACTTCAGCTTTGAATATATTTAATGATCCAGCCTTAATAACACTCTTAGGTAAAACTTCTACAGATTCACTACACCTTGAGAAAATAACTTCATCTTCATCTCTGTTTTAAATGGGCGACTCCTTACTGTGAGATTATGCCCTCTGGCCCTAGACTATGCTACAAGGAGAAACAACCTCTCCACATCTATCATCAAGCCTCTTAAGAATCTTACATGTTTTAATAAGGTCACCTCTCATTCTTTTAAACTCCAATGAGTACAAGTCCATCCTACGCATATGAAAATACTTCCTATTCTCATATGAAAATCCCTGCTTGCCCAGGATCAACCTAACGAACTTTCTTTAGAATTTATTGCCACCTATATCTCTCCTTATGTAAGGGGGTGAAAATTAAAAACAAAAGTTCCAGTCGTTGTTGCATCTTCACATTGAGGTCAGGAAACTAGCCTAAACAACTAACTGATTCCACCTATTCCATCTGTAGATCCTCCTTTATGTTTTGGAAACTTAGACAACCTGCAGCAAGAAGCTTGAAGCATTGAGAACAACTGTAAGTGGCACATTCATCCTCCAAATTCAGTGGCAAAAATGCAGGCCATTAGTAGAGTCTTGCGCAGCATTGAGGAGCCAGTCAGTCAAAACCAGGTTAGAACATGATTGTTTCAGACATAGTAGGAACTGCAGATGCTGGAGAATCTGAGATAACAAGGTGTGGAGCTGGATGAACACAGCAGGCCAAGCAGCGTCAGAGGAGCAGGAAAGCTTATGTTTCGGGCTTAGACCCTTCTTAGAAATGGGGGAGGGTAAGGGGGTTCTAAAATCAATAGGGAGAGAGGGGGAGGTGGATAGAAGATGGACAGAGGAGAAGATAGGTGGGGAGGAGGCAGACAGGTCAAATAGGCGGGGATGGAGCCAGTAAAGGTGAGTGTAGATGGGGAGTTATGGAGGGGATAGGTCAGTTCAGGGAGGACGGACAAGTCAAGGGGGCGGGATGAGGTTATTAGGTAGGAAATGGGGGTGGGGCTTGAGCCCTCTTTGTGGAGTTTGCACATTCTCGCCATGTCTGTGTGGGTTTCCTTCGGGTGCTCTGGTTTCCTCCCACAATCCAAAGATGTGCAGGCTGGAGAACTGGCCATGCTAAATTGCCTGTAGTGTTCAGGGATTTGTAGATTAGGTGGGTTTATCAGGGAATGGGTCTCGGCGAGATGCTCTGTGGGTCAGTGTAGACTTGTTGGGCCGAAGGGCCTGTTTCCACACTGTAGGGATTCTATAAATTGCCTTATAAAACAGATTGATATACAATGGATGGTAAGACAGGACATCTTCTGAAACTCGACAGACACAGGCTCCAGTTCCATGTGATCTGGTGTCACCATGACATAATATTTAGTACACATACTCTGTAATTATTCTTAGGTCAAAAGTATAGTTGACCCTTTACTGTACAGAATCTTGAATGTCCTGCCCCAGGGTGTGGTGTCTGAGGGATAGGTTCAACATGAAACTTTCAATGGAGAATTGGATTGTTACCTGAAGAAAAACAAGATCCTTCTGAATTATGGGGAGGAGGTGGCTGAGTGGCACTCAGGAGTAAATTGTTCCTTGAGAGTGTGCAGACATGATAAAATGAGAGGCCTCCTTCTTGTATATTAACTAGTCTGTGATAAAAGAAAGCACCACAGGAAATTCCATCTTTAAATTGAAGATCAGCACCAGAGGAACAGAGGGAAAGGTCAGGAGAAGTATTGTTGTGCAGGCAGCTTCAAGGATCTGGAATGTTCTACCAGTAACTGTGATGGAAACAAAATCTATAATAGCAATTTCAGAGAGTGAGTGCATCTGTATGGAATAAATAACTGTGCCGTACGATTCTATTACACTAATATAGTCAACATTTTAGAAACTAGCAGGAGTTCACCTGGGTCCAACATAATACGTGTAATGATGGGCTGAATTGGTTATCCATATCCTTCCCTTCCTGAACTAACTAGAATTGCAAACATGGCAACATTAGTGACACAACCTACAATGTCATGTGACCAAACACTTGCTATGCACTGGTGCAAAGCAAATCCATCTGTTGGTACGAGAAAGGTTAGGTCTGCAGTGTTGTGTATTTATGAACTTTCTGACTCACATAATCTGCTTCCAGGAAAAGGTGTGATGTGGCTGTTGAAAACTGAGAACTAATATTAGAAAGAAGCCTAGTCTCTGCCAAATACAAAATAATCTCTGCATAGGCATTTGTTAATCTTCAATTGAAAGATTTCTCCTAATATCAATATCATGAAGAATTATTTCTTCAGATGGAGCTTTGTTCACTTGCCAAAGGACGGGGAGGTCACCAGGAGTAATTTATGGCACCGATGAATTGTCAGCAGTTAACAGTAATTGCCGGTGTTTCACAAACACTTTGATTTTGACATAGTCCTGTGTCCAGATTCCAATCTGCTTTCCCTCCACCATCCTCCAACCTTAACATCAGCTGATGAGCTTTAAGGGATGAAATATTTCCAATGACACAAATTAACGTATAGCATGTGAATGTAGATATTGGACACACCCTTATCCTTATCATTTGTCTAAACACCACTATGGTGCCACATCAAAGGATGTAGTGGAAAATTAATTGCTGCTTGGCACAATGGAACTGAAATGTTGTTACAAGTGACATGAAGTCAAAATCTTTCATCACGCACACATTGGCACTGAAATGAAAGAAAGAACAACTTTGGAAGGGGAACAGCAAGCTATACAGTAGGACAAAAGGCTGTTGATTGTTTGAACTATGCCTGGCATAGAGATACCACAGAATGGCTAACTATCTGAGGTAACAGCTTCAATTCAAACTAGCCAAGTTGACACTGATGGGTAATTGTGTTGCCATGATGATGCATCAGAAATTGATTGTGACAATAACCCTTTCCTTAGTGAGAAAGCTACAATGTTTAGACACATTCCTATTGCCTACACAAAGTACAAGGCGCTTTGTGTGAATAAATGCAAGTTCCTGCATATGCAACTAAATTACATTGCAATTCGACCTGATAATTGTACATTGGTTTTTGGTATTCTCAGGATTACTCAGTAAGTGCCCTCAGTTTTACAAAACATTTGGCATGATAGGCAGTTTGCTGACTAAGTCAAAGGGAGGTATTGCTCGATGGGGTTCATCAACCATTGGGTTATATGGTCTACATAACTGGCATCGCACTGGCAGTGGAATTCATATACCACATGGCTGATTTACATGACAGACAGAATATCTTTTTAGCTTGACAGCAGTATCTTGTTGGTGGAAAATATCTCATGAATTTACTGTAAAGTAACAATGTGAGACAACTATTTTCACCTGCGTGTTTTTTTAAAAATTTATTCACAGGATGCAGGCACTGCTAATGAGCTAGAATTTATTGCCCATTCCTAATTACTCAGAGGGAATTTGAGAATCAAACATGTTGATGGGAGTCATATGTAGGCCAGGCCAGGTAAAAATGACAATGTCCTTCCCTAAAGGGCATTAATGCATCAGATTGGATTTTCTGACAATTGGCAATAATTACCTGGTCAACATTAGGCTCTTAATTAAATAGGTGAGGTGATGGCCTTGTGGTATTATTGCTGGACTATTACTCTAGGGATCCTGGTAATGGTCTGAGGACCTAGCTTCAGATCCCACCCCAGCTGACAGTCAAATTTGAATTCAATTTAAAAAAAAGTTCTGGAATTAAGAACCTAGTGATGACTGTGAATTGATCGCTGGGAAAAACAGTGGGGATCTTGTCAGTATAAACGTGCAAACCAATTAACTAAGACAGTTTATAGTTGCTGCTGTGTCTGCATGGGAATCATAGTCCACCCAACCAGTATCTTTTTCTCATGCAGTATAAATTGTGTCTCCTTTATGAAATTAGTTTTCTTGAGTTTTAATCCTGATAAATGCAAAATGTAACACTTTGTGTCTCTTCATAGCAACAGAATATTAACACAGCAGACAATGTATTACACGGGCACTGTTGTATAATGTACACTGTCATATAACGTTCTTGTCTTGTCCACTTAGACTAAAGATCGCCTAGCAACAAAATGTAAAAATAATGCAGGAAATTGAGTTTTTTGCAGCTCTAGAATTGTCATAGAAATTGAGAAGTACCTCATTCAGATTAAACTGATAATTTCACCAGTAATAAAAGCCTACTTTCTGAGTTCAAGCATATCACTGTGACAAGTTATTATGTTTTAATTATTCATAGAATATTTGCATAACAGAGTCTTTTTATTGAAATAACAGAGATCAGGATGGCTCCATCTTCACAGTTCCATAATTGCCCCTCCGGTGCAATACTTTGTTGTGAATTTTCAGTTTGTTGTGTTTCAGAAAAGATGATTCACCCAAAGACTCAGTTCTGGGCCTACGGGAAGAATGCATATTAACTCTGGTCATTAGGAACCAGCAGAAAAGGGGTAATGTGCTGAAGGCAATTAGCCAGAAATAAGCAGATTCTCTAGATTATTCACTTCTTTAACATCTTCACACTGTAAAACTCATTATTTTCATTGGTAACTCATTATATGCTTTTAGGATTTAGAGTAGAGTTGGAGCTCGGGTTGTGGGTGTTCTGGTTGGTTGGTTCGCCGAGCTGGTTCATTGTTCCACAGACGTTTCATTACCCTGCTGGGTAACATCATCAGTGCAGCCTCCGATGAAGCACCGTTGTGTTTTCCTACCTGATGTTTAAACTCTGGTGTCCGTTGGAATTGGTTACCTCATTTCCGGTTTTCCTTCGCAATGGAGTGTATATGGGGTCGAATTCTATGTGTTTATTGATGGCTTTCTTTGTGGAGTACCAGGTTTCTAGGAATTCCTGTGCCTGTCTCTACTTTGCTTGTCCCAGGGTTTTGGTGTTGTCCCAGTCAAATTGGTGGCCCTCCTTATCCATGTGGATGGAGATGAGTGAGTATTAGTTGGGTCTTTTTGTAGCCAATTGATGTTCGTGTACCCTTGTTGTTAATTTCCTTCCCGTTTGTCCGATGTAGTATTTGTCACAGTCTTGGCAGTACAAGATTCGATTAGAACAACACCAAGATCCTGGGACAAGTAAAGCAGAGACAGGCACAGGAGTTCCCAGAAGCATGGTACTCCACGAAGAAAGCCATCAACAAACACATAGAACTCGACCCCATACACACTGCACTATGAAGGAAAACTGGAAGTGAGGTAATCCAGCTCAATGGACCCCAGAGTTTAAATAACAGGCAGGAAAACACAACGGCTCTTCATCGAAGGCTGCACTGATGATGTTACCCAGCAGGGTAATGAAATGTCTGTGGAACAACGAACCAGCTTGGCGAGCCAACCGACCACAACACTATCTGTTTTGTTATGTATGCTTCTAACAGTGCATGGTCTTAAAATGTTTGGACTTGATGATAGGATCATCAAATGCTTTCAGGTTTATTAATTAAATGGTGTCAATAATTTGCCTTTTACAAGTTCCATTCAATGATTGGATTTCTCCAACTAGTAGATTTCATACCTGGCTTTTAGCTAAAGGTGGCTGAGTATGTACAAGAGATGTTCAGCACTTTATTAATAAAAGATGGCTATAAACGTAACAAATACCAACGTGGAAAGAAAAATGACACATCCTGGAAATGCTCAGCAAGTCAGCCATCATCTGAAAAGAGGAACAGAATTCTTTTAGGTTAATCAACTCTTCTGATGACAGGTCATTGGCCTTAGGGGGGTGATTCTCTATCCATAGATGCTGCCCAACTTGCTGAGTATTCCTAACAGATATGAGCATTGCTAGTAAGGCATACAGTTATTGTCCGTCCCTCATTTCCCTGTTGAAGGTAGTTGTCCATTTCAGACAGTGCTTAAAACTGAACCATATTGCTGTGGGATCTGGAGTCACGCATGGGCTAGATCAGAGAAGGACATAGATGTCCTTCCTTAAAGGACATAAGTGAACAAACCTGTTTGTAAATAATCTAGTTGTTACATGGTTAGCATTACATGATGAGCTTCTTTTATTGGAAATCTAATTTTCTGTTTTTCTACTTGCTAAGTCATGGATTGGCAGTAAGAGATTGTTTTCCCCCTTATGTCTGCCCAATCTATTTGGGTCTTCTGTAGAGGATAACTTGTGAAATTCAAGGTGAGAAAGTGTGAGATGAGGTGTTTCGGTAAAAAGTTGAACAAATGCAATTATTCTCAGAGTGGAAGTAAATTTAATTCTGGGTCACTGCAGAGGGTTATGGGGTGTTCCTTTCTTCAGCTGGCTCTCCCAAAGGGAAAAAAAACACAGTAAAATATGGAACCCTGTTCTGAAATAGAGATAATAGGAACTGCAGATGCTGGAGAATCCGAGATGACAAGGTGCAGAGCTGGACGAACACAGCAGGCCAAGCAGCATCACAGGAGCAGGAAAGCTTGAACCTGTTCTTCCTCCCACCTATCCCCTCCTCTCACCTCAAGCTCCCTAACGTGTTCTTCCTCCCACCTATCCCCTCCTCCTACCTCAAGCCCCACTTCCATCTCCTACCTACTAACCTCATCCCGCCCCCTTGACCTGTCCGTCCTCCCTGGACTGACCTATCCCCTTCCTACCTCCCCACCTACACTCACCTTTACTGGCTCCAACCCCACCTCTTTGACTTGTCTGTCTCCTCTCCACCTATCCTCTCCTCTATCCATCTTCTATCCGCCTCCCCCTCCCTCCCTATTTATTTCAGAATCCTCTTCCCCTCCCCCACTTCTGATGAAGGGTCTAGGCCCGAAATGTCAAGCTTTCCTGCTCCTGTGATGCTGCTTGGCCTACTGTGTTGGTCCAGCTCTGCACCTTGTTATCTCTGTTCTAAAATATACAAGTCAGACCAACGTGTGTTACTTGAAAATTTTACACCGGTTTTGCCTTCCCACTGTTGAGTGGGATTCTGAGGATTTTTACCCAATGACAATGAAGGAATTGTGGTATATTTCCAAAATAGATGGTCTGTAGCTTGAACAGTAATGTGAGCTATGTTCAGTTCCTTTGCAAATTCTCATGCAGTTGTGTGTCTGTATGCAATAGATCAAAACAAATTCAGGCTCAGGTTAAATGGTGACAGGAAATATTTATGCCATTCAAGTGCCAGGCAATGAGAATTATCAATCAGAGAGAGTTTGACCATCTGTCTCTTGATTTCAATGGCATTACCAAAACTGATTTCCAGCCGACCTTATTAACATCCTGGGGATTATTGTTGACGAGAAGCTGCATTGGACAAGCCATATACATATTGTAGCTACAAGAATAGGTCAGAGACCGAGAGTTGTGCAGCAAATACATCATCTCCTGTCTCCCAAAGCCTGTCCACTGTCTACAAGGCACAAATCAGGAGTGTGATGGAATACTGCCCACTTGCCCTGGATGGCTGCAGCCCCAACAGTATTAAAAAAACTGACACCATCAAGGACAAAGCAGCCTGCAGAATTGCCACTCCATCCACCTTAATCATTTAGTCCTTCAACCAATGATGCACAGTGGCAGCAGTGTTTACCATCCACAAGGTCATGCTTCAGCAACTCACCAAAGATCCTCAGGCAGCACCTTTCAAACCCATGACCACTTCCATCTGGAAGGACAAGGTCAACAGATAGATGGGAATACCACCCCCTGCAAGTTCCCCTCCAAACCACTCACCATACTGGCTTGGAAATATATCACCGATCCTTCACTGTTGCTGGGTCAAAATCCAACCATATGGACATTATGGGTCTAAATACAGCAGACACACAGTTCAAGAAGGTTGGTCCACACAGTTTTCCACACGAAAATTAAGGGCGGACAATAAATACTGGCCAAATCAGCAATACTTATATCCCGTGAAGTAGTAAAATTATGGCTAAAATAGACTAAGTTGAAACCTTAGGATCAAAACATGCCGACAGACTGAGGTAGTTGTAGGCTACAACCTTAAAGTATTCTTAAAGGATATTTCTGCAAATACAAAATGGGTAATTTATTTACTGCAGTCCTTGATATTATTGAGGGACAGAAGCAAGTAGTGCAACATTTATTATGCCATCAACATGTTTCAAAGATTACCAAGGTGTGACAAATGGGAAACAGTATTTATTCAGCAAATGCTTAAAATAAATGAACAAATGTTCTGCTGAGGCTAATGACATTCTTGCCTCAAAACAAAAAGCAATGGAACAATTGTGGAAAAGCATCGCAGCTCAGCGCAGCTGGCAAAGTCGCAGGACAGGAGTAGCTAATGCAGACAGTCCACACACATTGGTTACTGTAAACTCTAGGGTTGATGCCTAGCTCCTGTGCAGCACTGTTTTTGCTATTAGTTAGACGCATGGTTGCATCCAGCATGTAGCTGATCTGAGTATCCAGCATCAAATAAGGAGCCTAATTCTAACCTGTGTGCTAAAATACACTGTTCACACCCGCCAAAGAACTAAATGGGGCCCACTTTTTGGGTTCCTTTAGACCTAGTACGACCAATATGAGGATGGGCTGAATGAACGTCCCTATAAACGTGGTAGAAAGGAATATCAGAATAGGAGAGAATGAATGCATATTTATGCAGCACCTTTTGACACCTCAGGTTGCTCTAAAGGACATTACAGCAATCAAGGCTTTTGGAAGTGTGATCATTATTTTAACGTGGGAAATGTACCAGCCAATATTTAGACAGTTAGATCCCACAAATAGAGCTGCAATAATGACCAGATTATCTAGTTTTTTTTGTGTAATTGAAGGATAAATATTTGCCTGGGAAGCAGGTTAATTTTGTGCTCTTCTTAGAAATAGGGTCATGGATTCTTTAGCATCCACCTGAGAGCCTCACAGAGTCATACAGGTCAACAGCACAGAGAAAGGACCTTCTGCCCATCAAATCTGTGCAAGTTAAAAACAACCACCAATTATTCTAATGCCAACACAGTTTAGCGTTTCGTCTGAAAGACAAAAGCTGAAGAAAAATAGACACAACACTGAATTTGCAGAAGAAATAATTTCACTGTGTCCTACATCCTATTGCCCTGGATTCATTCAAATGGGATTTCTGCACTTCCAACATCAGTACCAAACAAGAATCAACACTGCTACAGCTAATGAGGGAAAAAAATCTACTTGAGAGAAAAGTTTTGAATGAATATGATCCCTAAATCAATAGAACTTTGGCAATATCTCGTTGGCCTCACCTTTTGTCTTTCAGATAAAACATTAAACTGTATCACTGCAGTGTCATACGAGAAACTGAAGTGTGCCAATTGTAAGATTGCAAGCATTCAGGAGATGACACCAACCCATGGAGCTCAGGCTTTGGTTGAACAAGCAAGGACACGGCTATTGAAGAAATATAGTGACAACACTGAATTTGCAGAAGAAATAATTTCGCTGCGCCCGACCTCCCACCACCCTGGATTCATTCACATGGGATTTCCACACTTCCAACATCAGTAACAGACAATTATCAAAGTTACTACAGCTGATGAGGAAAGATTTGGCCTGCATTCGTTGTGTATTTTAGTATTACGTAGTTACACGTCACTACGTAAAGCTGCTAACAAGGTCAGAGCAATGATTTGCTTTACGATGACTGAATCGCCACAAAAATAAATATAAAATAACATCCCGTCTCCAGCGCAGGAATGTTTTTGTTTTGCCCATATAGTCTATTCTGGTTAATGCAGCATCATAGAAATACAGCCTTTCGGTGTTGCAGTGAGGTGTTGCAGCGAAGCATGTTTTAGGCTGCATTAAGATATGTGCAAGTTTGATCTTCAATAGCCTTCAGGGCCATGAAATGCCTCAAAACACTTCTGACCTTTTTGAATACTTTTGAAGTGATGTCAATATTGTAAAGTTGAAAACATGTCCATCAAATTAGTAAAGCCCCTTGGGTAATTTTAATTTTTAAAAAATCAGCAGCCAATTTATACATAGCAAGCTCCCACAAAGTGCACGGAGATAATGACCAATGTGAAAATCCAATTTCTTGTATTTGGTAAGGGATACATTTTGGTCAGGACACTGAGAAGGACACTCCATCTCTTCTTTAAAAGAAAATAATAGGATTATTTTTATTCATCTAAGAGGGCAGATGAGAAATCAGGTTACCAAGATGAACTTCTGACCACCTACCTGCAGGATGAATAGAAATAGAAACATCAAAACATCGACAATATGTGCAGGAGGAGGCCATTCGGCCTTCTGAGCCTGCTCTGCCATTTTTTACGTTCATGGTTGATTGTCCAACTCAATAGCCTAATCCTGCTTTCTCCCCATAACCTTTGACCCCATTCGCCCAAGTGCTGAATCTAGTTGCCTCTTGAATACATTCAATATTTTGACATCAACTACTTCCTGTGGTAATTAATTCCACAGGCTCACCACTCTCTGGGTGAAGAAATGTCTCCTCATCTCCGTCCTAAATGGTCTATCCTGAATCCTCGGACTGTGACCCCTGGTTCTGGACACACCCACCATCAGGAACGTCCTCCCTGCATCTACCCTGTCCAGTCCTGTTAGAATTTTATAAGAGTCTATGAGATCCTCTCTCATCTGTGTGAACTCCAGAGAAAACAATCCCAACCTAGTCAATCTCTCCTCATTGGTCAGTCCTGCCATCCCCAGAAACAGCCTGGTAAACCTTCACTGCATTCCCTGAAGAGCAACAGCATCCTTCCTCAGAAAAGGAGACCAAAACTGTTCACAATATTCTAGGTGTAGCCTCACCAAGGCCCTGTATAACTGCAACAACACATCCCTGCTCCTGTACACAAAACCTCTCGCAATGAAGGCCAACATACCATTTACCTCCTTTACCACCTGCCGCACTTGCATGCTTACCTTCAGCAACTGGTGCACAAGGACACCCAGGTCCCACTGCACACTCCTCTCTCCCAATTTACAGCAATTCAGGTAGTAATCTGTATTCTTACTTTTGCTTCCAAAGTGAATAAACTCACATTTATCATAATTATACTGCATCTGCCATTGATATTCGTGTTCACCCAACATGTCCAGTTCATGCCGAACGATCTCTGCATCCTCATCACAATTCACCCTCCCATCCAACTTGGTATCATCTGAAAACTTTGAGATGTTACAAATCATTAATGTATGTGAATAGCTGGGGTCCCAGCACCAATCCCTGTTGTACCCCAATTGTTACTGCCTGCCAATTTCAAAAGGACCCATTAATTCCTACTCTTTGTTTCCTCTCTGCCAACCAGTTTTCCATCCATCCTTCCCCTAATCCCACGTGTTTTAATCTTGTACAATAATCTCTTATGTGGGACGTTGTCAAACACTTTCTGAAAGTTCAAATATACTACATTGACTGGCTCCCCCTTGTCAACTCTACTCATTAAATTTTCATAGAATTCCAAAAGATTTGTCAAGAATGATTTACCCTTCATAAATCCATCCTGACTCTATCTGATCCTACCACTGCTTTCTAAATGCTCTATGATAAAATCCTTGGTAATGGGTTTGAGAATTTACCCCACTACCAATGTTACACTGACAGGTCTATAATTCCCTGTTTTCTCTCTACCTCCCTTTTTAAATATTAGAGTGACATTAGCCACCCTCTAATCTGCAGGAACTGTTCCAGAGTCAATAGAATCCTGGAAGATGACCACCAACGCATCCACTATTTCTGGAGCTACTTCCTTAAGTACTCTGGGATGTAGATTATTAGGCCCTGGGGATTTATTCGCATTCAATCCCATTAATTTTTCCGACATCATTTCTCAACTAATATTGATATCCCTCAATTCTTCTGTGTCACTAAATCTTTTATTCTTCAACATTTCTGGTATCTGATTTGTGTCCTCTTTTGTGAAGCTAGAACCAAAGTGTGTATTCAGTGGTTCAGCCACTTCTTTGTCCCTTAATTATACATTACCCCATTTCTGTCTGTAGGGGACCTACATTTGACATAGGTATAGATTGCCTCTGTTAATCATTGTGTTGTGTTGTTCTGAAGAAACTGAAAGGTCAAAGCAAGGCTGCCTGGCTTGATGGTTATCTTCATGGAAATATATCAAACTGTCATTGTTGTAATCTGTGTGCTTGATAGTATGAAAATACCTCACAGAAACAAGAAACACTTTCAAAGAAGACAGACTCCAACTTATTTAATATGTTGCAGAGTTGTTAAATTAACAGAACTGTTCAGAAATGTTAAGTGCCCTGATGCATTCAAGTTTCATAGTCCAGAACTATCGAGTATTGCTGGAAAATAGACAGAACATGTTAAACCTGTACAGCTTGACTTCCTCAGGACAATTTGCAAAAATACCAATGTGAAGGGGGACAACATTTTCTATGTTGTATGCAGAGCATACTGTTTAGTTGGCAAATAGAGGAATTGCCACTGAGAATGCATTAATTAGGTGACTGAACGTTAACTGACAATTTTTGTTTCAGTTTGTATCAGACATGACGACACTGATTGATCAAGGCATTGCCTTGAGGAATGGACCAGAGAATGCCTTTGTGTGAATGCTCTTTCTGTCTACAAAGAACATCAGCTCTGAGTTTTAACATAAATAGCTTCCAAAACATACTGGTACCCCACTCTATGAGTTGGAATGATAACAAAATGGAACACAACAAGCAATGCCATATTTGATTTATATTTAGAGTCATAAAGTCATTAGAGTCAACAGGATTGGTGCTGGGTCCACTTTTGTTTTGTACTTTTATAAATGATTTAGATGAGAATGTAGAAAGCATGGTTAGTAAGTTTGCAGATAACACTAAGGTTGGTGGTATGGTGGACAATGAAGAAAGTTATTTAAAGTTACATATAGATCTTGATCAATTGGCTCAATGGGCTGAAGAGTGGCAGACAGAGTTTAATTTCAATAAATGTGAGATATTGCATGCCAATGTTTTGGTAAAACAAACAAAGGCAAGACTTATACAGTTTAATGTAAGGCCCTGGGTAGTGTGGTAGAGTAGAGATAATTATTATCATTCTTGCTGTTGTTGGGTATTAAATTTATATTTTCTTGTGATACTAAATAAAGCTTCAGAGAACTAAATGAGTTTGGAGTATCCTCTGTTTCACACACATTATTATATATGACTGTCTCCCTTTCTATTCAGTATCTGAAATAGTTACAAAATAAGAAAGTCCAACTATTTCCATTTTTGTAACATCACCACATTATGCCTCTGTGTAAGCCTATCTGCTACTGAAAACTTTATCCAATCCTTTGTTACCAATAGATTAGATAGTCTACAATTCGTCTCAGTGATCGGCAATCTTCCACACTTCATAACCTTTAGCCAATTCAAACCTGTCTTCTGAGTTATGACAAGTCCATTCCCACAGTGCTCTCTGATTTCTAGAGGCTATCAATTGAGCAACACATCCATTTCAAAGCCTATGTGCTTGTTTTCAAATCCCACTGCCAATCTCTGCAAATTCCTCCAGTCCTACAATCCTCTGAGAATTTTAGGCTCTTCCTATTCTGCCCTTTATCACATGCACAATTTATAGCTGCTTTTCTATCAATGGCATTCCCTCATTAAAGCCTCCCTTTTTCTTTAAGCCACTCATTAAAACCCACTTTTTCCATCACTTGTCACAACAGCTCCTTTATGTGGCTTGGGACCAAATTTTGTTCAGTAAAGTTCCAGTGAAGGAACCTGGGAATGTTTCATGGCATTCAAATCTCAGTATAAAGTCTTTGTGATTATATCAACTGTGAAATCTTTCCTCTGAAGTACTTTCTTACTGGAGCATCATCCTGATTTGATTCCAAGTCTCCGGAGTGGAATTGAACTCATGGCCTCCTATCTCAGGGGAAGGAGAGGGCTATACGTTGAGCCAGTTAATATTAGGTAATCAGTGACTGACCAGGAGGGAGTTCATGAACCTTTGACGCACTAGTGAAAGAAACAGTGCACTTAAAGCCATTACAATCTGTCCCATTTGCTTGTCACACTTCCCTCTGTTCACAGCATTTAAAAAAAACACAACTTACCAATTCCTTATAGTTACAGAATCATAGTGTCACACAGCATGGAAACAGACCCGCTGGTCCAACTAGTCCATACCAACCATGTTCCCAAACTAAACCAATGCTTCCAAACCTTTCCTATTGATGTACTTATCCAAATGTGTTTTAAATATTGTTACTGTACCTGCATCCATCACTTTCTCTGGCAGTTTGTTCCACACACAAACCACTCTTTGTGTAAAAATAGTTGCCCCACAGGTACTTTTTAAAACTTAGTCACCCCATCTTAAAAATCTACCCCCCTATTTTTGAACTTCCCCCCCGCCAGGGAAAAATACTTGCTTTTCAACTTATCTATGCCCCTCATGATTTCAAAAACCACTAAATGGTCCCCAATCAAGCTCTGCCCTCATGAATCTTTTTGGTTACTTCCTCAAAAAAAAGTCAGTCAGGTTTGTGAGACACAATTTCTCTTACACAAAATCATTCGAAACAAGATACATATCAGATTACGAAACATTAATTTTGTGTTGTTCCCTATGGATGCTGCCAGACCTGCTGAGTTTCTCCAGCAGTTTCCATTTTTGTTTCTTTCAGATCTCCAGCATCTGCACTATTTGCTTCTACTGGGGAAGATTGGTGCATTTGACACTTGGAAACATTGCAGTTGATATTTGGAGTTGGCTGCATGAGAAATCCTCATACAAACAAGGAAGTGAAGTGAAACTGGGCATGCTTAACACTGCAACAAGAACTCCAACTTGTATTGATATAGCGCCTGTAACATATCACCATCAGCTCACACCCCACATCAAATTCTGGTCTCTTATATATCCTCAATTTTAATAACATTAACTTTGGTGCTCATGTACCACATGCGCCTCAAGCTCTAGAACTCCCCCCGATAACCTTTCCTCCACTTTACTCCTCTTTCTTCTTTTGAGGATGTCTTTAATGCAAACCTTTTTGAGTGAGCAACACCTTACCTTTACATAGCATCTTGGGATATTTCAGTGTGTTAAAGGCCTAAAGCTGGGGTTTCAGGCATGCACAATTCCATTTTCCAAGAGTCTTTTAAAACCGATGGGGTGCCTTATGAAATAATTGCAATCTTATCCATATTCAATGGCCAAGATCGATCATACAGTTGATATTATACAGTGTCCATCATTCACACAATTATCCCTAATTACAATTTGCTGGTGGTCCATCACTTCCTAGGGACACGATTTTAAACATTAGTGCATGACATTTTTAAGGTGTCAATCAAAAGATGGTTACCATAGTGAAATAAGGTAAATATGCAATAAGAAAGAGAACAACAACACTGTTTTGCAAAAGAACAGCTTAGCCAAAAAAAAAGACAGCCATTTGCTGGTTAATTTCGTAGGCTAAAGCTTTGATCAATCAAAGTTAACCTGTGTGTTTTAAAATATATTCAGTGTCTGGCAGTTACCTATCTATCATCATAAACTAATACATTCTCCAACATCTCCACCAGCGACCAATTGCCAACCAGCACTCCCTTCTCAAAGAGGTTCAATGTTGCTTTTCCTTTGAATTGATAATCTTGAGAATTGTTCTGATAAGTACAAGAGGAAAAGTTTTGACAACGTGCATCCTTTTTAAGCAATACCTAAAAATAATTGAAGTGAAGCCATGAAGAAAACAATTAGTCAAACCATAAAAATATCAAAGCTAAAGCAGTTAGAAAGTGAAGAGATAATTGTTAAACAAGGAAAGTGGAAAGGCAACTTTGCCCTCAACAAAGAAATAAATGGAAAAGTTGATTGATTCTAGATACACAAGAAGTATTACAATGAATCTCGTTTAAATGAGGTTGTGTGGTTCAAAGGCATGGCTATAGATCAGCTCAGTAAGCTTGTTTCTACACAGCAACAAACTGCCGGCCGCGCCCAATAGGATTATAGCAATGAAGAAGTCGGAAAAATGAAGCAGGAATTGAGATCAAAAATAGAAATTGCTGGAAAAGCTCAGCAGGTCTGGCAGCATCTGTGAAGGAAAATACAGAGTTAACGTTTTGGGTCCAGTGATCCTTCCTCAGAACTGAAGGAATTAGGAATTGAGATTGACATACCTCAAGTTTACAAACAGGTCAGGAGTCATGAGCGCTGAGTTTAGGGGGTGAAACCAGTCAAGTACTGTGAGCACTCATGTTAAGCATTCAATGTGTATCCAGTGTTAGTACATCGAAATAGTTTTGCACTGAACTTGTAGATGAATTTATGTCTTGTAACAGCATATAAAAGCCCAGTTCCCACTCAGAAAAAGAACAGAAGAAAGCATTTCTGTCCAATCATTTAACTAAAAACGCAGATGGTTCTAGTTCATGAGTAGCACCAGCAGGGTCTGTAATAACAATCTAGAAACCAAGAACATATCTGACTATGAGGGCAACGTATTTGCTGCAAACAAAGCAGGCATACTAGGGTTAAATGGATATGCATGTCATTTGAGTTAGATCAGTTTATTGCCAGGTTCTATTTGACACAGAAAGCAGTAACACAATAGCCAGAAACAAACTGTTCACAGGTCTGGTGTTTATGATACAAAAGGAAGATATCACATGCTGGCAGGTGTAAATTGCAAAAGTGAATCAGTAATTTGAGCGTGAAAGTATCAGGAATGATTTAATAAGCTGGCTCTATAAAAGAAGAGAAGGCTGAATGGTATTATATTGGATATTTTAATATCATGAAAGGGGTTTGATAGGATAGACACAATGAAGATGTTTCCACTTGAACTTGAGTTCAGTACTAGGGGATTTAAATGCAAGATGGTGACAACGGCAAAGTCAGAATAAACAACTTCATCCATAGAGAATGTGGATGTTGTGATGGTATAAATTAGTTGGGTGTGTGTAGAATAGATGCATTTCTACGATAAATATACACAAGGAAACGGAACAGATTAGGATGAGATGACATCCATACAGAGCAGAAACATGGGCAAAATGACCTGTTTCTGTGCTAGAACGTGTAACTTTACCATAGATGGTTTGTGATTCTTTGGTAGTTTTTAATGTGATTGTTGTCCAGACCTCATTGACCTTGAAATAAAAATAGAAATTTCTTGAAAGCACTTAGCAGGTCTGCTGTTTCTTCAACAATTTCTGTTTTTGTTTCAGATCATCAGTTCCTTGTTTTATCTAATTGTCCTAATTGATTGCGAGCCATTTTAGAGGAAAGGTGAGAGTCAATGTAGGACTGGCGCTGCATCTCAGTAAAACCCAGGTGAGGACAATGTTTCCCTTAAATAGCATTGGTAAAGCAGATGCATCTTTATCGCACTTAATGATAACGGTTAAGATGACTCAAACTAGGTTTACACAGCAGATTTGTATTGTTTTGACATTACTACCACCAGCTACTATGCTGGGATTTGAACCCATTCCACAGACTGACCTGGACCACTGCTCTAGTTACATAGTTGTCTTAGTTACCATACCACTGCAGCACCATCTCTTCTCCAAGGGCAAGGATAAAGTTAAGTTGATCTTGTTGACTGTGAATAAAGTGGTTGCTGCAGTATGAACACCAGAAAAGATGACGTCTGTTTATATTTTCCGTTGAAATGGAACAACAACATTCTGAGATGAAAAACGTCGTATCACAATTGGAATATTCTCCATGTATTTCATTACAGCAAAGTGAGAAAAACCAAACGTTAGCCATTTTCCAACATGACCAATTGATTGTTTTATTTCTGAATACGTAATAATACCTACTCAATGACTACAGTTCATCAAATTTCTGTATTGATGGCAATGGAGGAAAAATCCATTTACCAGCGGAATCCTTTACCAGCGTGTCCTGGGCTGCTCGTTTTTTCACAGACCCAGGAATGTCTCCTTCTTTGTGTCTTAGAGATTCAATAATGTCACCTCTCATTCACTTCATAATTAGCATAAAATACATTGAAGAGGGAGGCAGGAAAGCAAGTAATTAATTCACAGACTTCATGCTTAAGATGGCTCTGAAGATGGAGAACATCAATAAGCCCATGCAAGATGAGTAGATTAGAATTTCCAGTCCTCTGATAGAGATCACTGCACTCGATGTTTACATGGGGAATGTGTGTGAAGGAATCAGTATGTCTGACGAGATGTTCTCGCAGTGTTTGTGTGAAAATTTATGACATGTGATTATAGCCAGATGCATGAAACTGGAAACGTATCACGCTTCAAAGAGAGACAGACATACTGAAGAAGTTCAATTGGCTGTCAATTCCTTGGCCATTTTGCTTCAGGGATAAACTGCAAAAATAATTAATTACTAGACTTACTGTCAGGCTCCAATTCTACCAGGACTCTTCCAGTTGGTGTCATCATTCCTACTCCTATTTTTGCTTCCTCACATTCGGTTGGTTTGCTCAAAGCAATGAGATAGAATTTGGTCAGTGGGAGACTACTTCTGATGGGGAAAATACAAGTGTGCTTTGCTCCCTTTCTTTGTTTCCATTCCTCAATGAAAAGTTGAAGTGCCAGCTGCATGCATAGAAAAGACTGATTGAGTGGGAGGAGACTTTTTCTTGGCGGCACTCTCCATCAGGCAGCTTTGGGCGGCTTAGAATGAGTCTCTGGGTCAAACAGGGCCATACCCACAACCTTCCTGTTGCAACATATTTGCAATTAACATCAGGGATCAGAAAGATGGCCTTTTCTTTCAATTTAAATTTCACTTGCGGTATGGCTTTGAGAAGTTATTTTTTTAAAGAGAGGTTTCGAGGCAGAGGTAACAAGCCATCTAGTTGGAAAGACAATATAGTAAACAACTTGTGAGGCCTAGTTTCTTTTTATTTAAAATTAGCACGTTAGAGGCAACCTGAATGGGTGGGGTTAAGCTCCCACAGAACCAGGATTTTTAATTTATTTCAGCAGCAGTTGTAGCTGGGGTCTCAGCAGTGTTGGAAGGCATTGAATCTCTCCCAACTCCTACACTCTCTCTCTGAGTTTTCTCTGGATGTTGTTCCTCCTGGGCTGCTGGAGTTGCATGTGAGACAATCCATTTTCTGAATTTGCATTTTGCTAAGGGTGTGTTAATGGGATGTTACTATATTTGAATAGGTCATTGGTAACAGTTACTGTATCTATTATTCCATTAAGGTTTTCAAAAGAACTGGTTTATTCCAATTCCTTCATTCTTTTGTTGTATTTTAACCATTGTGGATGAATAAAGTGTATTTTGCTATAAATCTGGTAGTTTAACCAAGCGAATTGCATCTGGAATGCAACACCTTAAATTTACCTTTAAAAAAAGAAAAAATTAGGGTCTAGACTATCTTCCGAATAGTATGAGGGCATTTGGTCTGGTCCATAAGATGCTTATAAATCATTCATATAGCTTTGTCGTTACACTATTCATCTGTGCATCGTTGTTATTTGTTGATATGAGCGATAACTATATTAGTACATCTCATGGTGGAAGGAGTTATGGGGGACTTCAGAGCATCTTTGTAGAAGGAATAATACTGCATTTCATTGTCCATTTTTAATGGACTGCAGGGTGTTACTGTCCCGTGTTGTACTCACTACCCTGTGGGGCACGGCTGGACTTGCCAACTTAGCTGGGCCTCTCTTCTGCAACCTTTAAATCACTAGACCAGTATACATTGAGGTTATTGGCCTGCAAATCAAGTGTAAACCCAGCAGGGTCCAGCTCAATGCCGAAGACTCTGCAAAGGCATCGTTGGCTGCTCCTGACGTTCCAATCTGCTGCAGGGAAATTAACATTTCCAATCCTGCTGAATTCAGTGCTACACTTCCAGTCTTTGCTGATTCCATAGAATCCAACATCCTGCCTCCTCATTCTCAATAGACCCTCTACAAAGTGGCTGTGATATGAATAAACAGTAGACCATGTAAATTTGTAATGCTGGGGACAATCCAGGCTCAGAGAATTCTTCATTTTCTAACTCATTCAGAGGTGTTAGTACACACCTCTCTGGACCAGGTGGGACTTCAACTTCTGAATTCACGTCCTGCCCTTGGTTCAGTTCATATCAGCTAAGCTCACACCTAGTTATTTTGTGGCAGACAGGAATGAGATATATCTTTTTACAGTCGTTGCTGCTTATTGCTCCGACCAAAGGTTATTTCACAGCTCCAGGCAACAAATAAAACAATTATTAATAAATAAATGGCCTGGCTAGAAAGCATAAGGTTTACATTCTGAGTTTAGAAGAAGGGGCTCTAGATTTAAAATATTAGCTCTGTTTTTCTCTCTCCACAGATGCTGCCACACCTGCTGAGTTTCTCCAGTATTCTCAGTTTTTCTTGGTTTCAGATCTCTAACATCTGTAGTTCTTCATTTGATTGTAAGATTTATATTTCTATTCTGTCCATGTACACACAGCAAAACATTTCGCAGTATTGTTGCAAGTATTATCTGTTGTAAACTGGGAAACGTGGCAGCTAATTATGCTCAGCAATGTGATAATGAACAGATCATCTGTTTCTCCTGATGTTGATTGAGGGAAAAATATTGACCAGAACAATGAGGATATTTGGTCTTTTCGTCAGAATAATGTTGTGGGAGCTTTTGTGTCCACTTGAAAGAGCAGAACCAATTTATAAGGTTTTGGAGTGGATCTGTAGCTCAGGTTGCGGGTGTTGAGGTTGGTTGGCTCACCGAGCTGGTTTGTTGTTCCACAGACGTCTCGTTACCATGCTTGGTAACATCCTCAGTGCAGCCTCTGATGAAGCGTCGGTGTGTTTTTCTGCCTGGTTTTTAAACTCTGGGGTCCGTTGCAATGGATTGCCTCACTCACAGGTTTCCTCCGTAGTGGAATGTATATGGGGTCGAGTTCAATGTGTTTATTAATAGCCTGCTTCGTGGAGTGCCGTGCTTCCAGGAATTCTTGTGCTTGCCTCTGCCTAGCCTGTCCCAGGATCTCGGTGTTGTCCCAGTTGAAGTGGTGGTTCTCCTTGTCCATGTGGATTGAGATGAGTGAGTATTGGTCGTGTCTTTTTGTCGCCAGTTGGTGTTCATGTACTCTTGTTGTTAGTTTCCTTCCTGTTTGTCCGATGTAGTGTTCCTCGCAGTCTCTGCAGGGGATCTTGTAGATGACATTGGTCCTGTCCATGGCGGGTGTGGGTCTTTAGTTCGGGTGAGCACTTGTCGCAGGGTTGATGTGGGCTTGTGTGCCACTCTGATGCCCAGCGGTTGTAGAAGTCCTGTGGTGAGTTCTGACGTGTTCCTGATGTAGGGTAGTGTGATGAGTGTGTTGGGGTGTGTAGAATCTTTCTGATGCTGTTCCTGTAGGCATCTCCTGACCCAGTTCTTTGGATATCCATTATCCTTGAACACTTGGAAGGGGTATTCCTCCTCCTCTTGGTGTAGTTCCGTGTTGCTGCAGCGTGGTGTTGCCTTTTTAAATAGTGTTCGCACGCAGCTTCGTTTGTGTGTTCTGGGATGGTTACTACTGAAGTTCAATACCTGGTCTGTGTGTGTGGCTTTTCGGTGTACTTTCATTTGCAGTTCCCCATTTGTCTTGCGCTCTACCATGACGTCCAGGAATGGGAGCTGTTTGTTTTTCTCCTCTTCTCTGGTGAATTTTATTCTGTCGAGGGTGTTGTTTATGGGTTTGTGTGTCTCTTCTAATTTGGTCCTTTTAAAGATGACAAAGGTGTCATCTACATAGCGTATCCATAGTTTAGGTTGGATTTGTGGAAGGGCAGTCCATCCATCGTAATCCATCGCAACGGACCCCAGAGTTTAAAAACCAAGCAGGAAAACACATAACGCTTCATCAGAGGCTGCACTGAGGATGTTACCAAGCACGGTAATGAAACGTCCGCGGAACAACAAACTAGCTCGGCAAGCCAACCAACCTCAACAGAGCCAGTTTAATGTCGCATCCAAATGGCAGCACTTCCAAGGGGACAATGCTGGAGTGTCAGCCCAGATACTGGTGCTTAACTTCTAGAAGGTAATCTGAATCTGTAAGTTTCTGATTCAGAGTTAAAAGCTACCAACTGAGCCATGGTTCACACCCACACAAAGCCACTGCATGTAAAGTGGCAACAGCCATTACAATCATTTTTCACACTGATTGCAAAGAAGCTTTTAGCTCTCTCACTGATACTGCAGTGCAGAAGGAAACCATTTATTGTGTCATACCTGTGTCAGTGTTAAACTGCACTCCATTTTTTTTCTCCTTAACTATAGTTAGCAGCACGAAGTCAATCCAGTTGCATTTGCTTGCAGTCTAATGTAATAGAAGGGTTAGTCCCAAATGCATTACTGTCGATATAAATAATTCACTTTGGAGCACTTCAGAAAATAGTAACCTGGATATTGCAGTTGCCAATGTTTCCAGATGAACTCTTAACAACATTTGCACAGCCTTCCTCTGCCAAGTATATCGATTCAAGTGTGTGAGTTTTCAATTAATGTTTCAGCTGAAATAATATACAAAAGAACATTACATAAAGATACTAAACTTCCATCTGTGAATACTGTCAGATATAGCTTCTTGCATTATATTTCAGAGAAAGAGTTTTATGGTTTTAAATGAAGAATACCGCTGACAGCAAAACTATTAGTTTATCATGCAAACACCAAATGTTCATCAGTAACGTTTTATTTATAATTTAGTTTTAACATGAAACCAAGTAGCATTCCTGATAACTGCCTCTTCCCATTAATTTCTGCAGAGTTAAGGAGACAGCAGCTTTCTGTCTTTACCCATTACTGGCTGCACATTGTAACAGAGAGACATAAAAGGTAAGACCTCACAGGGGTCTGAACAACATGCAAAGTATGCAGCAGAATCATGCAAGAATTTCCATTAAGATTTATCACGAAATCCAAAACAACTCACTGCATCCTTTTGGAAGGATTTGGCTGTCCAAGCCAGATTCTCACTTGGCAGTACTGATTTGTTTATTAATGGGGATTATTGTCTGTCAATAACCTTACTAACTGCAGATGCCACCTCATTTCTGTGCAGCTTCCTAACCGACCACTGCCATGATCAGATGAGGAACTGAGATTACTTGACATAGAAATCAGAGCAGGCACTGGGTGCCTTCAGCTCACTGCTGGCTGCCCCAAACCTCCATGTTGCTCACCAGGTTACATTATCTCATGGCATGATCCACAGGTACCAGTTCTACACACACCTCATCCACACACACTGGCATCTGATACTGGCCAATCCCTCAGAATCCTGGTGACACTTCTCCAATCCACTTGCAGGATGACCACAAGACATAGGAGCAGAATTGGACTCTTCAGCTCATTTATACTGCTTCACCATTCAATCATGGCTGATAGGTTTCTCAATCCCATTCTCCTGCCTTCTCCCCATAATCTTTGATCCCCTCACTAATCAATAACCTATCCCTATCTGAAATACATTCAATGGCTTGGCATCCACAGCCTTCTCTCACAATGAGGTCCCAAGATTCACCATCCTCTGGCTGAAAAGTTTCTCCTTATCTCAGTTCTAAATGGTTGTCCCTTCACTCTGAGGCTATGCTTTTAGGTTTTAGTCTCGCCTACTGGTGGAGACATTGTCTCCATATCCACTCCACTCAGGCCTCTCAGTATTCTGTAAGTTTCAATCAGATTTCCCCTCATCCTTCTAAGCTCCATCAAATACAGACCCGGAGTCCTCAAATGCTCCACAGACGATAAGCCTTTCATCCCCAGGATCATTCTTGTGAACCTCTGCTGGACCCCCTCCAAGGTCAGCACATCCTTCCTTAGACATGAGATTGAAAACTGCTCACAATATTCTATATGTGTAGAAAGTACAAACTTGTATTACAGGGCACACCAGTAAATGTCATTGACAGCCTGCAGCCAGGGACAAGCACCCAGTTACCGGATTGGACTATGCTGCATCTCAGTGCTGTTTGCAAACTCTTTTTGTGCGAGGTGAGTCTTGATAGAACAAGCAGGAAGAAAATTCCAAGTGGGTCAGCAACCAGGGCCTGAATTTTCCTCCGGGCCAAGAGAAAAGAGTCAGAACAATCCCTGTCTCTGAAAACGCAGGAAGAATTATCTTTGAAATTTAATTTTCACTCTGGGGTGGAGGGTGGTGAGGGGGAGTTCTCTTGGAGTCGAGACTAATGATCTCAGAAATAATGGAAACACTGCTAAGTTTGTTGTCAGACTGAATGGATGGCCTGCATCAGTGTTCCAGCGTTGTGTCAAAAATTTTGTAGAGATTAATAAAACATGATTTCTTTTCCCAGAACGCAACTCTCTTAGCCCTGCACACACTCCCATGTCCCACTGTTGCCAACATTTTCCCCCATTCACCCACCCCATGCACACATTACTCATACCAAGTTAGAGCCCATTCATTCCCATCCAAGTTTCCCCCCACTTACCCTTTACCCTGACAATTCCCATGTCAAGTCATTATATCAAGTATCCACTATAAACAGACCTTGGTTTCCAGAATAAGATTTTTGTATGCCTGTTGAAGACTGACTATTTTAATAAAGAAACACTTGTATTAATGAAAAACTGTTTCACCATCTTTAAATACCTTTCACTCTTAATTATTTTTTAAAAAACAATAATTTAAATGTATAGTTTAATTTCAAGAGGTTGGTAACCACCTGGAGCTGTCAATTGTTGTATGAAATAGCAGGATTCCGCTGTTTTAATTAAGGTTGTTAAATCAATCATGTAGCACTAATTCAGTAAGGAAAGCCCTCAGGCTTATGTCAACATGTCGAGCAAAATAGCATACAGTTTTTTAAACTTGGAACTCGTTTCAAATACTTAAATGGGGGACATTTGAACATCAACAGCTTAGCAGTTAATTTTGACAGTTACTTTAATAGATGTAACTGTCAAACGTTTAGTTCTATATCCTATGCCTTTGACAGCTGCTTTGACATTTCCAATGAGCTTGACAATTTAAGAGTTTATGCAATTTTTCATGCATTCAAGTCTACTTTTAACAACACCAAAGGGAACATACCTCTCTCAAAGTGGAGCAAACTTTTTAAAAGGGTACCTAACCTTTGCCAAAGGTGCCCCAGGATCATAATAAAAGGTGTCTACTGTATCTTAACATCATATGTTACATATCCATGCAACTCTACAGTAAAGGGCATTCCTTCTCAACCTCTCCCCTCTTCTGAGGTGATCATCAGGTAAAACCACCATTAGTTATCTCTCTTTAATGAGAGCAACCCTATGACCCAGTAGGATGATGGTGCCTTTATCTCCCAGGTCTTATCTGTACATGTCATGGTTCCCATAGCTGCCTATTGAAAATCGGGCATGAATAGTGGCAGCTGCGGTTTTATGTGGACACCTGGCTCCATGAAACATGGATGTGCTATGGACCTATGCCATTCTGCTGGAAGATGATACTTCTGGGTTCAAGCATCCCGAGCCATTTTCTCAAATGATGGAGAGCTCACCATTGTTGTGGATATTCAGGTCTAGTAATCACAGCTACAAATAATTGTCAAAAGGAACTACGGGGAAAATGCGCACATAATTTTGTCTCTTTGCAGAAAGGATTCTTAAAATCTCGATGACATATCCTGGGTGTGTGGTGAAGTCAAAACTCCACAGAAAATTGTAATGGAAACTGAGTCAAATATTTAAAGAAGGACAAATCAACATTGCTGTGAGGATAAAGTTGACATGTGGCATTAATTTGGGCCAGATTTTCGAAGGAATGTCTCAGGCATGAAGAACTGAAAATACTTCTTCTTCTTGTAAGGTTCTATCATTCTAAGCCTGGGAATTTCTGCTTTCAGCATTCCAGTCTCCTTGGAAGAGATAGCAGGAATTTCTGTATCCTCAGATAGTGACTGAGCACTGACTGGAAAAAGAGTATTTCCTAATGTGGTTCCCAGGGTCCAATGGAAGAGCTGACATGAAAAATCTGAACAAAATGTTTTCGTATTTCAGAGAGAGTGGAGTTTGCCTTCCATGCAAATATATAATTAATGCCATTCATTATCGAACATGAATACATTTAATTTGATTCGGCAGGATGCCACTTAACACATTCGTATGTAATTTCTGCAAAATGATTAGTTTAATAAATGCATCAAAATAGCAGATAATGGAAATTGTGTGTATTATCAGAAGGAAATTAAGCCCTTTAGAAATGATTGCCTCAATTGTTACTTGCAATAAACCACACAGTTCCCACAGTTAAAAAGTGAGTTTAGTAAAATCGCCAGGTTTGATAAAAAAAACGGAAAAAAAGAAGGAAAAGAAACTATTGGTGCTTGAAACCCAAAATAGACTCAGAAATTTCTGAAGCCACTCAGGAGGTAAGGCAGCATCTTTGGAGAGAGCAAGGTAGAGTTAACATGTCTACATAATGGTCTGACATTTCAGCTCAAGATAGATTAAGACAAAACATCATTTACCTGAAACATTAACCCTGCCTCTATCTGTTGGTTGGCCTGCTGAATGTGCCCATTTATAAACAGAGCTTATTGCAACGTAGGGTAAGCAAATAAGAAGGTAAACAATTACGTTTATAACGAGGCGTGGGGCTGGATGAACACAGCAGGACAAGCTGCATCATAGGAGCAGGAAAGCTTGACGTTTCGGGCCTAGACCCTTCATTGGAGGACAATTACGTTTGTTCATATTTGATATTGCTAAGTGCTACGACGGAGTCATTTAACTTGAGAACAAATGAAACAAAGAAACAGAAATTACTGGGAAAACTCAGCTGGTCTGGCAGCTTCCATGGAGAGAAAGCAGTCTCATTGTTTTGAGTCTGGTGATGCTTCACCAGAGCTGATTGTAGCTGGGAAAAGGTGGTATTAATGCTGAAGATGGTGTTTGGAAGGGTGTGAGGGAGGGAGGTGAGCAGACAGATGGAGGCAGAGCCAGAGAGGGCTAGATATGAAAGGAATTAAAGCTGAAAGCAATTCTTGTCATTCACCTTATCTACACCCCTCATGATTTTATAAGCTTCAATAAGGTCACCCTCAACCTCTATGCTCCAGTGAAAAGAGTCCCAATCTGGAATTAAGAATCTACCGATGACCATGAAATCATGACCGATTATCGGAAAAACTCATCTTGTTCATTTAATGTCCTTCGGGGAAGGAAATCTGCCATCCTCACCTGGTCTGTGATTCCAGAACCACAGCAATGTGGTTGACTCTCAATTGGTCTCTGGAATGGCCAAGCAAGACATTCAGTTGTATCAGTCACTACATAGTCTGAAACCAGCTGGATGACCCAGTATCTACCCAAGCACTGGAAAAGACAACGGCATAAACAGCCCTGTCGACCCTGCAGAGTCCTCTTTACTAACTTCTGGGGGTTAGTCCCAGAATTGGGAGAGCATCATACCTTACAGACAATGTCCCAGACACCACCATCACTATCCCTGGACAGCAGGACAGACCCAGCAGAGGGGACGGCACAGTGGTATGCAGTTGGGAGGGAGTTGCTCTCCGGGTCTTCAACATTGGTTCTGAACCCCATGAAGTATCTTGGCTTCAGGTTAAACAGGGGCAAGGAAACCTCCTGCTGGTTACCACATACCGTCCTCCCTCAGCTGATGATTCAGTACTCCTCCATGTTGAGCAACGCTTAAAGGAAGCACTGAGGATAGCAATGGCACAAAATGTACTCTGGCTGGGGGTTTTCGATGCCCATCACCAAGAGTGGCCTGGAAGCAGTACCACTGATTGAACTGGTCGGGTCCTAAAGGAAATAACTGTTAGATTGAGTCTGCGGCAGATGGTGAGAGAACCAACAAGAGGGAAAAACATGCAACACTTCATCCTTACTAATCTGCCAGCTACAGTGCATCTGTTCATGACAGTATTGGTCAGAGTGACCACTGCACAGTCCTTGTGGAGACGAGAACCTGCCTTCACATTGAGAATAACCTCTATCATGTTGTGTGGCACGATCTCTGTGCTAAATGGGACAGACTTCACACAGATCTAGCAACTCAAGACTGGACATCCGTAAGGCACTGTGGGCCATCAACAGCTTCAGAGTTGTACTCCAGCACAATCTGTAACCCCATGGCTCGGCACATCCCCCACTCAACCATTATCCATCAAGGTAAGCGATGAACACTGGTTCAATAGAGGGCATGTCAGGAACAGCCCAGGCTTGCCTGAAGACGAAGTATCAACCTGGTGAAGCCACCAAACAGGATTACTTGCATGCCAAACAGCGAAAGCAGCAAGTGATAGACAGAGCTAAGCAATCCTACAACCAACAGATCAGATCTAAGCTCTGCAGTCCTGCCACATCCAGTTGTGAATGGTGGTGGACAATTAAACAACTCGCTGGACGAGGAGGCTCCACAAATATCCCCATCCTCAATGATGGAAGAGCCCAGCACATCCCTGCAAAAGATAAGGTTGAAGAATTTGCAGCAATCTTCAGCCAGAAGTGTCGAGTGGTTCATCCATCTCAGCCTCCTCCAGTGCTCCCCAGAATTATAGATACTAGTCTTCAACCAATTCGATTCATTCCATGTGATATCAAGAAACGGTTGAGACACTGGATACTGCAAAGGCTACGGGCCCTGACAACATTCCGGCAATGATACTGAAGACTGCAGAACTTGCCGCTCCCTTAGCCAAGCTGATCCAGTACAGTTACAACACTGGCATCTACACAACAATGTGGAAAATTGCCCAGGTATGTCCTGTACACAAAAAGCAGGACAAATGCAACCCGGCCAATTACCATCCCATCAGTGTCCTCTCGATCATCAGTAAAGTGATGGAAGGTGTCAGTAACAATGCTATCAAGCAGCACCTCCTCAGCAATAACCTGCTCAGTGACGCCCAGTTTGGGTTCCGCCAGGGCCACTCAGCTCCTGATCTCATTACAGCTTTGGTTCAAACACGGACAAAACAGCTGAATTCCAGAGGTGAGATGAGAGTGACAGCCCTTGATATCAAAGCTGTATTTGATCAAGTGTGGCATCAAGGAGCCCTGGCAAAACTGGAATCTATGGGTATCGGGGGCAAACACTCCGATGGTTGGAGTCATACTTGACACATAGGAAGATGGTCGTAATTGTGGGAGGTCAATCATCTCAGCTCCAGGACATCTCTGCAGGAGTTCCTCAGGGTAGTGCCCTCAGCCCAAGCATCTTCAGCTGCTTCATCAAAGGCCTTCCCTCCATCATAACGTCAGAAGTGGGGATGCTCACCGATGATTGCACAATGTTCAGCACCATTCCTGGCTCCTCAGATACTGAAGCAGTCCATGTCCAAATGCTTCAAGATCTGGAAAATATCCAGGTTTTGGCTGACAAGTGGTAAGTGACGTTCATGCCACACAAATGCCAGGCTATGACCATCACCAATAAGAGACAATCTAACCATTGCCCCTTGACATTCAATGGTGTTACCATCACTAAATCCCACACTATCAACATCCTGGGGGTTATCATTGACTAGAAACTCGACTGGACTTACCATATAAACAAAAACAAAGTTGCTGGAAAAGCTTAGCAGGTCTGGCAGCATCTGTGGAGGAGAAAACAGAGTTAATGTTTCGGGTCCAGTGACCCTTCCTCAGAACTGATGGTGGCTGGGAAAACGTCAGTTTATACGTAGAAAATAAGGAGATGGGTGGGGCAGGTAGTAAACGATAGGATAGAGCCCAAAGAGAGAGAAAGGCAGTTGGACAGAGAGAGGAGTTGCTAACGATCAGGCTGGGAGGGTGAATAGTTGTTAACAGGGATTGTTAGTGACTAACAACAGGGTGTGTGTAGTGGCAGACTATGTGGTAACAAGGCCTGGTGTGTGGCGTGGGGGGACATGGGAGAGTTTAGGCCCTAAAATTATTGAACTCAATATTGAGTCCGGAGGGCTGTAGGGTCCCCAAGCGGAAAATGAGGTGTTGCTTCTCCAGCTTGTGCTGGGCTTCACTAGAACACTGTAGCAAGCCAGAGACAGAGATGTTGGCCAGGGAGCAAGGTGGTGCATTGAAGTGGCAGGCAACAGGTAGTTCAGGGTCTTTTTGGCGAGCAGAATATAGATATTTTGCGAAGCGGTCGCCAAGTCTACACTTCGTTTCCCCAGTGTAGAGGAAACCACATTGTGAGCAGCTAATGCAGTAGACTTGATTCTTGGAAGTACAGGTGAAGTGTTGCTTCACCTGGAAGGTATGGTCGGACCCTTGGATACTGGGGAGGGAGGAGTTAAATGTGCAGGTGTTACACCTTCGCCGATTACGGGGGAAGGTGCTATAGGGCTGTGGGGAGGTGTTGGGGGTGAAGGAAGCATGGACCAGGGTGTCCCGGAGGGAATGGTCCCTGCGGAAGGCGGACAATGGAGGGGAGGAGAATTTGTATCTGGTGGTGGCATCTTGCTGGAGGTGGCGGAAATGGCATCTGATGATCTTCTGGATATGGATGCTGGTGGCTGGTAGGTGAGGATAAGGGCACCCCTATCACTGTTGTGGGAGGGAAGAGAAGGGGTGAAGGCTGAAGTGCGGGAGATGGGTCGGACCCGATTGAGGGCCCTGTCGACAATGGAGCTGGGGTATCCTCGGTTGAGGAAGAAGGTGGACATTTCGGAGGCTCCTTTGTCGAAGTTGTTTTCATCTGAACATATGCGACGGAGATGGAGGAACTGAGAGAATGGGATGGAGTCTTTACAGGAAGTGGGGTGTGAGGATGTATAGTCCAGGTAGGTGTGGGAGTCGGTGGGTTTGTAGTAGACATTAGTGGCCAGTCTATCCCCAGAAAGGGAAACTGAAATGTCGAGGAAGGGAAGGGAGGAGTCAGAGATAGACCAGGTGAAAGTGAGGGCAGGGTGGAAATTGGAAGTGAAATTTATGAAGTTTTCCAAATCTTGATGAGAGAGGGAAGCAGCACCAATGATATCATCAATGTATCAGAGAAAGAGTTGTGGGTGGGGGCCGGAATAGGACTGGAACAAGGAATGTTCTACGTACCCCACGAAGAGACAGGCATAACTAGGGCCCATGTGGATACCCATGGCAACCCCTCTTACTGAAGAAAATGAGATGAGTTGAAAGAGAAGTTGTTGACAGTGAGGACAAGCTCGGCCAAGCGGAGGAGGGTGGTGGTGGCTGGGGATGGTTCAGGTCTTTGCTCCAGAAAGAAGTGGAGAGCCCTAAGGCCCTCCTGGTGGGGAATGGATGTGTAAAGGAATTGCACATCCATGATAAATAGGAGGTGACTGGAGCCGGTAAACTGGAAGTTTTGAAACAGGCGTAAGGCGTCAGATGAATCATGGATGTCCGTGGGTAGGGATTGGACCGGGGTCGGGAGAAGACTGAGTCAAGGTAGGAAGAGATGAGTTCTGTGGGGCATGAGCAGGCTGAAACAATGGGTCTACCTGGACAGTCCCGTTTGTGGTTTTTTGGCAGGAGGTAGAAACGAGTTGTGCAGGGTTGGGGCTATTAGCTTGGAAGCGGATAGGGGGAGATCACCGGATGAAATGAGATCCGTAACCATAGTGGATACAATGGCTTGATGTGCCATGGTGGGGTCATGGTCCAGGGGAAGGTAGGAGGAGGTATCTGAGAGCTGGTGCTCAGCCACTGCAAGGTAGAGGTCAGTACGCCAGACAACAACAGCCCCACCCTTATCGGCAAGCTTGATGACAAAGTCAGGGTAGATCTGAGCGCACGGAGTGCAGTCAGTTCGGAGGGAGATAGGTTGGATTTGTTGAGTGGGGCAGTGAAATTGAGGCGATTGATGTCACATTGACAGCTCTCAATGAAAAGATCGAGTGCAGGTAAAAGGCCGGAGGGAGGGGTCCAGGTGGAGGGAAAGTGTTGGAGTTGGGCAAAGAGGTCTGTGGGACGGGGAGAGGACTCTTGTTCAAAGAAATGAGCATGGAGGCGAAGACGACGGAAGAACAGTTCGGCGTCATGTCGTGCCCGAAATTCGTTACCGTAACAAAATTCGTTACCATATAAACACAATGGCTACAAGAATAGGTCAGAACCTGGGAATACTGCTGCGAGTAACTCACTTGTGATGGGATACTCCCCACTTGCTGGATGACTGCAGCCCGAACAACACTCAAGAAGCTTGAGACCATCCAGAACAAAGCAGCCTGCTTGATTGGCACTACATCTACAAACTCCCTTCACCACCGACGCTTAGTAGCAGCAGTGTGTACTATCTACAAGATGCCCTGCAGAAACTCACCAAAGATCCTCAGATGGCATATTCCAAACCCACGACCACTTCCATCTAGAAGGACAAGGGCATAATCTTCAAGTTCCCCTCCAAGCCACTCACTATTGTGACTTGGAAATATATCGTTATTCCTTCACTGTCACTGGGTCAAAATCCTGGAATTCCCTGCCTTATAGCATTGTGAGCCAACCCACAGCCTAGACTGCAGCGGCTCAAGAAGGGACGGGCAATAAATGCTGGCCAGCTAGCGATGCCCACATCCCACAAATGAATTTGAAAAGAAACTCAGAAACTGAGTTTTTCAATCTCCATCTTTGTGCACCAACATGTCAGACTGACAGTTGTCTGAGCATTTCAAGCCTCAGCATTTCTGCCTCCAAAACCATGACATATTGGCCAAAAGTGATTTTTTTCTTAACATTATTCGCTACAAGAAAAATACATTTTTTGTTTTTCGTGTGTGTGTGCATGGGTGTGTGAGAGAGTGTGTGTGCGTGTGTGAGTATATGTGTGCGTGTGTGCGTGTGTGTGAGAGAGTGTGTGTGTGTGTGCATGTGTGCGTGTGTGCGTATATGTGTGTGTGTGCGTGTGTGTGAGAGAGTGTGTGTGTGTGCGTGTGTGCGTATATGTGTGTGTGTGCGTATATGTGTGTGTGTGCGTGTGTGTGAGAGTGTGTGCGTGCGTGTGTGTATATGTGTGTGTGTGCGTGTGTGTGTGTGTGCGTGTGTGTGCGTGTGTGTATCTGTATATGTGTGCGTCTGTGTGTGCGCGTGCGTGTGTGTGTGTGTATCTGTATATGTGTGTGTGCGTGTGCGTATCTATATATGTGTGTGTGCGTGTGTGTGTGTATCTGTATATGTGTGTGTGTGTGCGTGTGCGTATCTGTATATGTGTGTGTGCGTGTGCGTGTGTGCGTGTGTGTGTATATGTGTATTATGTTACTTTCATAATATTTATGTTACTTTCATAATATTTATGTTATTATTTTACTTCTTTGTAGGCTAAGTTTGATTCACAATAAATCAATAATGTTGAGCTTTATTAAAGAAACCTAATTAATGGACATTTGTGCATTATGAATGCATAATGAAACCTAATTAATACGAGACAGACATACAATTGGCCATATCAGGAACCTAATAAACCAATCAGACTTGTGTCATGACCTCCAGAGCAATGGGGCGAGAGAGAGAAGGTGCTGTCTCAGTCATAACATTATGCTTTCTTTATTCATTGAAGTTATTGAAAAGCATCAAACAATGAGAGCCTGGCTATCAAAATAATTATGATACTAATCCAGGGTATTTCATTGTGCAAAGATAAGTGGATTCAGTTGCTTGAAATTCGATGCAGGTTTGTTTAAGTTTTGAACAGTTAATCTGGAGATTGCAAGGAATTGTGTAACTTGTAATGCTTATCTGCAAACAAAAATAACAATTCAGTTGTACCATTTTCATTGAGGGCATGTTGACAGAGCAGAAATCACCTAAACCTCTGGCCTCTATTTGATTTTGTGAACAACTTTTTCATCTTTGCTTTCCACAAGTTAGTTTTCTTTTTGTTCCCTGTGGTCTTCATATAGTTTCCCATAATCTTACTGGAGTCTTTCAGAACACCTTCTCTCCTTAAAGAAATTAAAGGGACAGCACGGTGGCTCAGTGGTTAGCCCTGCAGCCTCACAGTGCCAGGGACCCAGGTTTGATTCCAGCCTCAGGTGACTGTGTGGAGTTTGCACATTCTCCCCATGTCTGTGTGGGTTTGCTCCAGTTTCCTCCCACAGTCCAAAGATGTGCGGGCTAGGTGGATTGGCCATGCTAAATTGCCCATAGTGTTCAGGGGTGTGTGGGTTATAGGGGGTTGGGTCTGGGTGGGATGCTCCAAGGGTCAGTGTGGACTTGTTGGGCCAAAGGACCTGTTTCCACACTGTAGGGATTCTAGTTCTAAAAAAAAATTCTAATCCTTAGTGTCTTTTTCAGGAGCCTTGTTATTTTGTTTCCCAATCTTAGTGACCAGAATCAATTTGAAATTCAATATTATGCTTTCCGATTTTTGCAAAATTTATCAAAAACATCAACTATTTGTGCCTCACTTTGTGAAACGACCACAAAATATATTATCCCTTCCAGTAATATCCAGTAAAAATTCAGTTTGAATCCCAAGGACAAAATAAAATAAACTTCAACTGTGGTTATAATCAGTTGCTGTTAAATGAGAAAATGCTTCCACTCAGCAATGATGTAAACTGCAAACACATGGACAATGATAGCTCCATCTGCAGTATCATACATTATGCTATATCCTCACTCTTAACTGCGTGACTCCCTCAGAAAAGCAAAGGAGAGGAAAGAACACAGGTTAGTTTGCGCGTAAGATTAAGAAATCCCACTCCAACCATAGAGGTGATCAAAAATAGCCCAGAAGATCACATTGGCTCTCATACACCTTTGCCACGCCAATCTATTTCAACCTAAGGTTAAACCAGAAGTAGGATGTGCTCCTTTTCAAAAGGAAACACAGTTACAGGGCCTTGGAAGACAGAGGAGAGACTGGAGCTAACTGGGAGCTTTTGCAATGTGGTGATACATGACCTCGTTCTGCGCTCTCTCATTCCATAACTCAATGAAGGAATTATTACAAATTGTTATCCATTGTGAATGAATCACTGTGTAGTGCTTCTCTTAATTTGAAATCTAATTTGCATAGAACTCTTCAAATGGTTGAAGGAGTGCTATTAAGGAGGAAAGAGCTGGAGGCCAGGCATACTGTATAGAAGTGCAGGTGTGCGATGTGAGGCTGTCATTGGTAATGAAAGGCAAAATTAGAACTGAATTTGTAGTCAGCAGAAATTAAAGGAAAGGGGTCAATAAAAAGTATTCATGTATTTTGCGTTAATTATATTTCTTTTCTTCAACCCACAAGCATGTAATTCTGTTTCAAGAACCAGATGGATTTTATTCATTATTGTCATTTATCTCACAGCGAACAAAAAATGAAAATGCAAAATTTCCTATTGATACATATATTAAGAGTAATAAAGCACGATGTCTGATTCAATACATCTTGATATTCTTCAGAAATGCCAAGGATTAGCATTTGTCTATATTTGGATTGCTGAAATCAAAGGTCCAAACTATTAACTTTACCAATGTTGCACTTGACACAGCTTTGAATAGCAGTTGATACGTAAACCTGAGACAACAAGGTGTAGAGCTGGATGGACACAGCAGGCCAAGCAGTATCAGACGAGCAGGAAAGCTGACGTTTCGGGTCTAGACCCTTCTTCAGAAAGTCTAGACCCTTTCTGAAGAAGGGTCTAGACCCAAAACATCAGCTTTCCTGCTCCTCTGATGCTGCTTGGCCTGCTGTGTTTATCCAGCTCTACACCTTGTTATCTCAGATTCTCCAGTATCGGCAATTCCTATTATCTCTGATATGTAAACCTATTTAGATTTTTAACAGCCCATAGACACATCGTTAAAAGTCCTATACCAATTCACCATCATACCAACTGGACAACTCCCAGTAACAAGGATATTCCGATATTTAGCGTTCACATTTGGAAAAGGTAACAGGAGATCCCCGAAACAGCTCAGTGAGTCACAGCGGCATCTGTTGTGGTGAATAACCAGACAGATCAGATAAATTCCTGGTGTTATCATTGGTCTGTGTACCATTATCTGATCTCACACTGATGGGAAGTGGAGACGTTACAATGGCCTCAGGGAACTCAAAAATGGTAACAATCACAAACTGGCAAACATGTGTCATCTTTCACAACTTCAGAATGTTCCTAAGGAGCTCACGATTAATGAACCAAATTTCAAAGTGGAGCCACGTTGACCTCTAAATGTTAACTGTTTCTCTCTTCACAGATGCTGACAAACTTGCTAAGTTTCTCCAGCTTTTATTTCCCATCTCCAGCATATGCTATTTTTCTGTGAACGATTCAGTTTGGTTCGAATGCAATACTGCTTCAAGGTGAGAAATGCTGGATGCCAATTTGTGCATAGTACACTCCCACAAACATTGAAATTTTGACTAAATAATAAGTTTATCTCAAAAAAAGTTGATGTTAATTGAGGGCTAGGTCTCCCCAAGGACACACAGGGTCAATTCCCTTGTGTTTCTTCAAAATAGTGCACTTGATCTTTACAGCTATCAGAGCAGGTAGCTGAGATCTCTTAGAGACCACAACATCTCCCTCATTCCGACACCTCTCCCTATCATACTTCCTCACTATCGCAATAAAATATCAGCCAAGAATTTTATCTTCAAGTCTGTGGTATGGCACCCACATAATCATAGAATCCATACAATGTGGAAGCAAGCCATTTGGCCCATCAAGTCCACACTGCCCCTCTGAAGAGCATCTGACCCAGACCCAACTCCCCACCCTACCCCTGTATTTCCCATGGCTAATCCACATAGCCTGCACATCTTTGGACAGTGGGAGGAAACCAGAGCAACCCCAGGAAACCCACGCAGACATGGGGAGAACATGCAAACTCCACAAGGATGGTTATCCGAGGGTGGGATTGAACCCATGACTCTGGCACACTGAGCCATTGTATTCTCCTTCAGACCCTCAGGCAAGAGCTTTAACAGATATGTCATGGCTGAACAGGATGAAGGAAGTTGATCCGTAGTCCAAATCCTGATGTCTAACCCTTCAGTTAGTGTTCCGGAAGATTCCGGGTGAGGAGAAAAAGGTACATAATGCTTACTAGCACAGGTGATTCTGTTAGCTGTACTGGGTGTAGTCTCTTGAGGAAATTCAGACAGGCCGTTTTCACATGGAATCACCTTTGCACCAATTAGCCAAAAGTACAGGAACAGGGAAGACTACAGAAATAAAAACCGAAATTAGAGAAAAGCTCAGCAGGTCTGGCAGCATCTGTGGAGACAGATCAGAGTTAACGTTTTGGGTCCAGTGCACCTCTTTTCAGAACAGGTCTGAGGAAGGGTCACTCAACTCAAAACGTTAGCTCTGATTTCTCTCCACAGATGCTGCCAGACCTGCTGAGCTTTTGCAGCAATTTCTGTTTTTGTTTCTGATTTACAGCATCCGCAGTTCTCTCCTTTTTTACCCAGGAAAGTTTACTGTCTGTCCGAACATTAAGCTGATGCCAAACTGTGTTAGTGTCCAGTCATCAATCACTGTTTTTGGGACAGGGTGGAAAGAAAACAAAAGAAAGAGGAGGAAAAAGAATGGATCCACTTTGAGCAACCAAGCTCCATACACGATTAGAGAATTGTCCCATTCTGTGTGATACCAACACTCTGGGAGAGATGATGGGTGCTCCGCCAGGGCAGGTTTAGTGGCAGATGGAGGCATTTCATCAGGTAAGGGGGTTGCAGGTGGGGGGCCCAATGTTTTCTCTGACATTTCTGAGGAGAACAGAGGACAATCTTCCTGTGCCCCAGCCCACTGAGACTCATAAATGGGCAATTAATGCCCACTGAAAAAACACTGCTAGTGTTAACCAAGTGAGACAAGCAAACCTTGGCACATTTGCTTTTGGGGCTTCCAGGAGCCAGTAAAAGTCTCCATCCTTTCCTTGCTGCTGACCACTCCTCAAAGCCCCCCTTCTACCTCCCCCCTTCCCTATGACTCCCAGCCATTGCTCACCTGTGCCCAGCTGGGTACCCTGTGGGTGTTGTTCCAGCAGACAACACCTCCTGCCCTAGGGACTGCTCTGCCCTAGATTGGTTGGCAGCCCTCGTCAGGCAGGGCATCAGCCCCCCTGGGGTACGTGAACCCTGATGCTGGTCTTTTAAATGTCTGAATGCTGCAAGATGCAGTGGGTCTTCCTGAAGAATGATGGCTTTGGGGTCTCACTGATTTGAAGCTGATGGTTGAGGCCATTCCCCTCAGCCCTACAGGATTCCAGCAGTGTCTCATCATCACAGCAGCTGGGAATATTTCGACAGAAAATAAACTTCAGCAGGCAGCTCAAAACTCAACTAAACCATGAGCATTAGATGTGAATGTCTGACTAATGCTTAAGAAAAAAAATTGAATAATCGGCAAATAAAGCGAGGAAGTGAAATTAGAGGAGACTTCGGGGATAAAACTTGACAGGCCAAGCGTGCTTCCTCTACACCTACATTCCCTGCGATCATTCAAATCCAGTAAAAGAAATAAAACAATGCTGAAGAGTTTGTGAATAACTCTCATTTTCAAACTACTAAATCAGCAAAGCATGTAGATTCAGGGCCAAAACTTCATCAAAATGGAGGAAAAGTACCAAGTCATTTGGAATATCACTGCAAGTGCTGAACAAATTCACTCTAAAATCTACCCGTGTAATGGAATAACTTGCTGAATTTTCTGACTGGGAACACGCACAACTATGAAAGACTAGACCCACATATCAGTCAGTATTTCACGGTAATCATTGTTCAAATATTCCTCAAACTGCTTAGTTTAACAGACAACTTGACAATGTTTAATCCACTCACTGAGAGGTTAATGATGGATTGGTGAGTAAGACATTTCAAGAAAGCCACTTGCCCATACTTGGCTGGCAAAAGGATCTGGATCACATATAAGTGCTGAGATGATATAAACACTGGAGCTAATGGCATTCTTCAAACACAGGAGCAAACAAATTCACAAGTCCAATTAAAAACACAAACAAAAATTAAAGCAAGGAAAATTAATTTAAAATGAATATGAAAGTATAAAACAAGGGAGTCAGCGACAAAGACTGAACAGCAGCCCAGCAGAAGTACATCTATTAAGGTCCTGAGTGAAATAAGCTGGTGTAATCGAGGCATGAACCAGCATATGTGCTGGAACCTGTTCTTCACCATTGGCTACAGATCAGCTGCTCTGTGAAAAGAGGTGGCGAGTGTGTTGGCAATTGAACTCAAAACAATTGCATAGATCTGATGACCAGATCTGCATGCCCGGAGAAAAAAGTCCTTTCAAGAAGCAAAATATTAATAGGAAGATGGGACCAGGAGTGGGCCATTCAGGCCATCGAGCCTGATCCACCGTTCAATGAGATCATTGCTGATCTGTGATTGCATTCTATATAATAATCTTTAGCCCATATCCCTAAATATGTTTGGATAACAACAATGTATCAGACTCAAATTTAAAATTAACAGGTGATGCAGCGGCAATTGCTATTTGCAGAAGAGAGTGTAAAGCTTCTCCCAATTGGTATTTGTTGAAGGCTTCTCTAATTTAAATTATGAATGATTCAGGGCTGCATCATTTGCTTCTAGACTCCCTGGTTAGCAGAATTAGTTTCCCTCCAGCTACTCAGACAGGTCCCCTCAATATCTTCAAAACTTTAATCAAATCACTCTGAAATCTTAAGATTGTAACTGTAGTTTGTGTAATCTTTCCCCGTAATTTATCCAGGGATCATTCTGATGGCCCTCTGTTGTATTTGCTCCAAGATCAATACATTCTCTTGGTGTGCAGTCTACAGAATGAACTCTAATCAGAGCTTTTATACATCTATACATCTAAACCTGTTGAATTTTAGTCCTGTAGATTAAAAATTCAATGGTTCAGTTGTTATGCATTGGTCTACATTCACTTTTGGCAATCGTGATGTTTCCTGCACAATGGTTGCTGACTAGAGGGGACATTGGAAGTATATAGACCGGACATGCTCCCTCTGTTAAATCTCTGCTGTGTAAACTATGGCCTGAGCCTTTGCTCCTGAGATGGGAACACAATCTGGAAAACAACATTAGAGTGCATGCCCTGGAGAGTCGGAGATTTTTGTTCTTGCTGTGAGATGAGTGAGCAGGCAGGTAATTGTAGAAGAGTTTGGAAATATTTTCAAAAGCTGCTGAGTGGGGAGACAGACAAGGGGACAGGTCCACTTCAGTACTCTGGTGTTTCTCCCAGAAGTAAAAGGTCATTAAAAACAAAACAAACAAGCGTCCTCCAGCCCTCAACGTTCACACCTCTACATCTCCTTTCAATTTTTCCTGTGTCCCATCCGTACTAGCCTGCACCATCTCATAACCAATACCCCATGGCTACACATATAATCGAGGCCCCTCTTCACCGCTCAAGGCCCATTGCACGTCACTTTAAAGGATAATTTACTGAATATGGTCAAATATGGACATCTACCAATAGCACTTCAAAATACACAGTTATTTTCCAAAATAGATTTCCCGTCCTCCCTGTTGAAGTCAAATGCTCAACAACATGGGAGATGGAAGAGCAATCTTATATCATGCCATGATATATTACCATCCTGAAACCTGCATCTTCCACAGTCTAAATCACACAGGCTGACACAAACATCCAGCAGTAGTGGAGATAAAAGGAATTATGAAATTATATGTTTTCACTACAGACATCAGATTGAAAATTGTGATACTTATACATATAATCAGTGTAAACTGCCCAAGATAATTGTTTTAATCTGGATTCTTGTTCATTACCGAATCAGTTCATTCCAATATTTTACGCTTCTATTACTGTCTGCCTAATCTACACAATTACATCTCAGCTGCAGTGTTGCTGGAATCAAGTGTGTATTTTGTTGTTTACTCTGGTATGCTGATTCTTGCTTCTTTTGAGAGTCAGTGAAACATTAGTTCTTGTTTGATTCAATCTGTCAGAGTCACCATAAAACTTTCAGATGATAACATTTATTGGGGATTAAAGCACCCTTGAGTGATTTGACAAAAGAGTTTCTCATTTTATCACCTCACAGTGAAACTTACGAAGCATTAAAAAGCTGTTTGTAGTTCAAACACCACTTTTGGAAAAAAAATATACATAATCCAAAGTATTTATTAGCATTTACTTTCTCATAAATGTAATGTTCTTTAATAGCCCCTGAATACCAAAATCAGAATGGAAAAGGGAACTAGAACCTGTTGTATTTGATTTCAAAGAATAGAATGTTAGCTTTGCTTCCAAAATGCAAGAGTTCATAATTGCCAGATCGTAATGTGAACATCATAAGTCTAAATTCAATTCAGTAAACTATCACTTTAAAATGATCAATCAGTAAATTGCACTTGTTTTAAGAGCATTTCTATTGCGGTGAGGACTATTGATTTTTATGAAAATAATGTAGAGCCACACTGTGTACAGCAGGTTGTGTCTGAGAGGCTGGGTCTAGGTCCCAGCTTTAGGTGGAGATTACCAACAGGGTCACCTCTCATCCTCCTACTGCTCGACAACTGCTGATCACAAGCCAGCTCTGAAAGATGTTGTATCAAGCAGAGGCAGCGTGCCAATCGACAGAAGGAAGGAGTCACCAGGGAGTTTCACGGCAGGCCACAAATCCATGCCTTTTGCCAAATTGCAGCTGAGTAGTCAAGGTCGTTGGTATGCCGCATTGTTTTCCTGACACACATCCAGAATCCAGGAGTGGACCCGCGGGACAATGAGAGAAGATAGAACTGGGTTTCAGAAATCTATCAAGTCAAGGTTAACGAAATTTGGCTCTGTTGCTTTAATTTAGAGTTCGAGGTGGAGGATCTTGGTTATGAGACAGAGATCGTGGTTGCTATTTTGATGATGATGCTATTATCTAACAGCAGGTTAGTTGACCTCACAGCCAGATAGACCGATTGAAACTGACTCCAATCATGCTAATAAATGTTCCATGTGAGATTTAATATTTTAACGACTCAAGAAAAGCAACTGTTTCTCTATCTGAGATGAATCCCCTGGACTCATTCAGGAATTTGTTGCTGGAACTTACAGGCTAATATCCCAGCTGTTCAGGTTTACAATGAAATCAATTCAAAGCTCCTGGTCAATGATCAGTCACCACGTGGGAAATCAGTACAGTCCAAAATAAATTGTATCAGAGATAAAAGGTACTGCAGATGCTGGCGAATCCGAGATAACAAGCATGGGGCTGGATGAACACAGCAGGTCAAGCAGCATCATAGGAGCAGGAAAACTTCTGCACTCGAGTGTTTCAGAAAAACGTGGTTAATTGTTGAATAGTAGCTCATTTCATGAATGAGGGAAAACAAAATGGTGCAAATACACATGAAACGTAATGACAATAATCTATTTGTAGGGTCAGAACAATAGAACTACGACATTTCACTGAAATGAAAACAATTAATCAGCCCATCACAGCTACACCAGCATTTTGGAATAGTTTGCCATTTACTCCTGTTATCCAAACCCCTTTAAAGTTTTTGGTTCAAATGAAAGAAAATTTGTCCCAAATTATTAAATGAGTGGAAGCAGTATTATATGGTAATGTCTTGAGACTGGTAATCCAGAAAACCTGGTTAATGTTCTGGGCATATAGATTCAAATCCCAACCTGATAGAGGGTGTAATTTGAATTTAAAAACAAATGTGTAATTTCAAAAAAAAAACTAGTGTGATGGTAACCATGTAACCATTATCTTAAAAATTCAATCATGTGGTGTAAAACATTTGGAATATTGTGTCTTGTTCTGGTTGCCAACCTGTAGGAAGGATGTGGAGCTTTAGATAGGGTGCAAAAGAGGTTTACCAGGGTGTTACCCACATTGGAGCATATTAGCTATAAGGAGAGGTTAGACAAAAGTGAATTGTTTTCGCTAGAGCATTGGAGGCTGAGTGACAGCTTAGAATAATATAAAATTGTAAGAAGTATGGATACAGTGGATAATAAGATTCTGTTTCCCAGGGCGGAAGTGTCAATTTCTAGAGGGGGAATATGTTTAAAGTGAGATAGAGAAAGTTTAAAGGAGACATGCGAGAAACATTTCTTTACGCAGAGGATGGTAGTTGCCTGGATTGTGTTGCCAGGGGAGGATATAGAAGCAGATACGATAACAATGTTTAAGATGCAGTTAGACAGACATGAGAACAGGCAGGGAATAGAGACATATTTAAAGTTTTGGCAAAGATCTGTAGCCGGGTTGTGGGTGAGGTTGTTGGCTTGCTTGAGCTGGCTTAATCTGGTTCAGATGTTTCATCACCATGGTAGGTGGCATCATCAGTGGAGCCTCCGATGAAGCGATGTTATTCTACTCCACTTGGAATTTATACTGTCCGGTCTTTTATGGTGAGTACTGTCATTTCCGGTTTTGTATTGTCTGGGTTTGTATATGGGGTCCAATTGTACATGTTTGTTGATTGCATTGTGGGTGCAGAACCATGCCTCTAGTAATTCCCGTGTGTGTCTATGTTTGGCTTGGGCTACTGTGGTGACATTGTCCCAGTTAAAATGATGGCCTTCATTGTCTGAATGTACAGATATTAAGGACAGTTCATCGTGCCGTTTTACTGCTAGCTGATGTTCGTGTATTCTAATGGCTAGTTTCCTTCCTGTCTGTCCGATGTAATGTTTGTGGCAGTCGTTGCATGGTATTTTGTAAACCATGTTCGTTCTGCATGTTGTGGGAATGGGGTCTTTAATCTTGTAAGTGTTTGTGATAGAGTGGCTGTGGGCTTGTGGGCCACCATGATTCCTAGTGGTCTTAGGAGTCTTGTTGTCAGTTCTGATATGTTCCTGATGTAGGGCAGTGTGGCCAGTGTGTTAGGGCATACTGTGTCCTCCTGTTGTTGTCTATTATGTAGGCACTTGTGGATGAAGTTGCAGGGGTATCTGCCTCAATTTTCTAATCACTTTAAATCTGTCCTCTCTGGTTTTTGATCATTGCTCCAATGGGAACAGTTTCTGCTCTGTCCAGACCCCTCATGCTTTTGAGCCTCTGTATCAAATTTTATTTCAATTTCTCTTCGAGCAGAAGAGATGCAGCATCTTCAAACTCCCTACGTAACTGAAGTTCCTCATCACTGGAAGCTTTCTTACAAATCTTTTGTTCACTTTCTCTAACATCACATTGTTCCTAAAGTGAGCTCCCCAGACCTAGATGTAACTGTCTAGTTGATGCTGAAACAGGATTTTAAACAAGTTTAACTCAATGTCCTTGAGAGGGAGCTACCACCAAAAACAGGTTCTTCTTCGGGATAATAGCTAACTTCTAACATATTAGTTGTAAAAAGCTTGTCTGGCAATTTTGAGGCTAGCACCAGAAGGTTACTATGAAGGCAGTTAGCTTGTTTTAACAAACTTAGAATCATACAATCCATACAAGGCGGAAGCAGGCCATTCAGCCCATCTGAAGGCCATCCCACCCAATTCCTGTAACCTTGCATTTCCCATAGAAAATCCACTTAACCTGCACATCTTAGGACTGTGGGAAGAAACCAGAGCACCAAAAGGAAACCCACACAGACACAGAGAGAATGTGTACACTCCACACATACAGTTGCCCAAGGGTGGAATCAAACTCAGGTCCCTGGTACTGTGAGGCAGCTGTGCTAGCCACTGAGCCAGTGCAACACATGTTCCCACACATCTTTCAGGGAACTTATCCTGACTAATACATACCCATGATTACAACTCTCCAGTATGCCATTGACTGTTAATATCTTTGGGGCACCAAAATGTTGGTAATATGCACAAAAAATAAAACAAAACTCTGGATGCTGGAGATCTGAAACTCAACGATCTGGCAGCCTCTGTGAGAAGATGTCAAAGATCATGTTTTTACATTGGTAATATACACTTGCCTACAGTCCGAGACCAATGAAGAAATGCAATTTTGGTTCAACGTTTACTTGAATAGTCCACACACACAAAATAAAAATAACTTTATAATGAAGTTTGATGAACAGATTTTTTATGGTCATGAAGCAACTATTGAGTATCACTCATTCATAATTCATCATGGACTACACATAGTGATACCACTTTCCCTTCCTAATACACTTCGGGCACTAAGTAACAACACAGCATGCAAATGATTGGTTTCAAGTCGGGATTTAAATTTCAATTTCCGGATTTAAGTACTGTTAAAATGAAATATCATCAACCTGAAAAATTAACTTTGTTTTTCTTATTGCAAATGGACCTGCTGTGTATCTCCAACATTTTCTGTTTTTATTTCAGATAGTCAACATCCACAATATTTCTTTATATATTAAACACATATTTTAAAAAATATACCTAAGACAAATTTAAAAATCACTAAATCGTATTCTATAAATTTAAGTATCTTCCTTTGATCCATTACTTCTGAGTGAACAATGAAACTCTGATGCCAATTAAAATGGCTAAATGATCATCAAAAACAAAAGCACACATTATCCTTTTTCATTTTTATGTTAATCATCTTGAAATGTTATTTGTAACATCAATGTAACAAATTTGATATTTGTCATCACTAAACTCAATACATTTGAATCGCTTTATTTTTCAGTTCAATTCCAAATAATTGCAGAAAAACGTATTCAATGTTATTTTGTACCAATCATTTACTTCACTAGATTTCTCCAGTGGAAGTTGTAGACTCGTGAAAAATTTCCTCAGCTCAAACTTATCTGAATGATCTATGGTGATCTTGTACAACTTTGCCTTGGAGCTTTTCACATTTATCACCCATTAATGATCCATGGTCACACAACAGCAGAAAAGCTTTGGAATAACTTAACGAAGAGAGAAGAAAAGAGTGCACTAGTGATGTGTCTTCTGCAATGACAACAACTCAAATGCCTTGGGTTTCCCAATTACATATCAAACTGTCAACAACCAGAGATATTTCACTTTGGATTTTACAAATTTGCTGTGTTCTGTGTGTCTTATTGATTACTTTTCTGACAAACAAAACAAATCCATAACGTGGAAAATCCCAGTAATGCACAAATAGTTATGGTATTTAGATCCCGCTTTCATTAATCTTCTGATATAAACCATTTGAAAGGGATGCCAAATTCAGATGAAGATATTATTTTCTAGAATGTGCACAATTTCCACAATATTTTGTGCTGCACCTTGTCATTTTCAGGTTTTAAAAAATCTGATGATCCAGATTATACTGTAGAGAAACACATTCCACTATAAATGTCAAAATAGTAATTTTCATATACCTATAATCAAGTCACTTTAGTTCTTACATCTTTGCCAACAACCATGTTTAATAACAGGATGGAGAAATAGAATTGGACTGATAACTAGTAACATCCATAACAGGAAAGTGCAGGGTAATGATGATTTCCACCAAGAAGAATCTAATATCCTCATATCTCCTTGACAGTCAATGGCATTAGCATCACTGAATGCCCCAACTTCCACAACCTGGGGCAATTACACTTGGTCTGAAATTTAACTGAACCAATCATAAATGAAGAATTACGCTGAAATCCTAAGTTTGGATCATTAGTTGGACAAGTAATATTACAACCAACTTGTGGAAAATGTGCTGATTCTTGAGCCTTACTACTCCCAGGATAACCACAAAAATTAATGACTTAATCAAGGCATGCAAAGCTCCCTATTTCCGGTCTAATGGAATCAGGTTTGGAGAAAACACTCCAGGTTTCTATACTTAGCAAGAATTACTGTTCATGACAAACAAATGTGCTTTAGCCACAGTTGAACATAAACTAACAGCATATAACCTGACAACTTGAAACTCTTAAAAACAACGCTGCACTCACTTACAGACAAAAAACAATAGTGTTATAGGTGGAGAAAAAGTACTGGGAATCAGATGTCAACACCACTGATCCACAAGATTTAATGAGATGTTCCTTCTGCTTTCCAATACTTTCCATTCTCTGGTCTCCTTCTTAGGTTCTTTCAGTTCATCACAGGAACCACGGGATGAATAATTGCAAAGTCTTTGCGTTTGTGGTAAAGGGCAATGGATTTGAGGAACTGGTGGGAACGAATAGCTGCCTTGGGGATTTAGTTACGTTTAATGCAGAGAGATAAAAACACAGCCAGCTTCTTCGAGTCTGGAAACCATTGCCTCAGTATCATTTGATCCTCACCGGCCAGGAACTAGTCAGTCAAATGGTTGTTGTCAGGCTGACAGTGTTTGGCATTCACGACTGCACCAATCAGGTATTAGTTGCTGGGTGAATCTTGCTTTGCACACACAGCCTGATGCCATGCAGTGCTGTCTCTCCTCCCCCACAGTTGGCAAAGCAGCAGTACAAATGTAACTCACAATGCATTCTAGCAACTTGCTTTAAAATAACACAGCAAATCGTTGGTTTTATAATAACCCTTCTCCCATTTTAGCACATAATCACAAAGTACAATAAAAATATATAATCTTTACAAGAAAAAGAACATGTGCACTCAATGCATTAGTTTGAAGTCAACAGAATAGTTTATAGCCATTCTCTGGTCTGCTTCTCTGGGCAATGCATTGGCCAAACAGACTCAACTAATTATTTTCTTAAAAAGGTATTGCAGTTAATTGTCAATCATCAGTTAACTGTTACATTTGCCCTGACAACACCTCTACCAATGAGAGTTGACTTGACAACCAATCAAAACTATCCTCATGTTGATTTTCACCTTGGATTAGTAATCTTGTGAACTTTCCTAATGAGAAAATGGTTTTGACAAAATAGGTTTGACAGAAGAGGTTTTGACAAAATATGTCTTTTTTTCCAAGCAATACTGAAGTTGATTTTGCTCAGTTCTGAGGAAGGCTGACTCCACCTGAAATGTTAACTCTGATTTCTCTTCTCTGGTGCTGTCAGACCTGCTGAGCTTTTCCAGTAATTTCTGTTTTTGTTAAAGTTTATTTTGTTTGTCCAAACTGTGGAATATTGTGACTCTATTCACATTAGTTCCTGAGAATTCAAACTTTGTCAACTTAAAAATCAAAAAAAAGTTGCTGATCTCTAAACAGATTGTCAGATAAATTTGGCCATCTGATCCAGGAGCAAGTTTGACTTTTGTTCACTTGCCTGGAAGAATATTGTCCAACAATAATCAAGGAGCTCAACACCATCCAGGGCAATGTGTAATACTGGTTAGTACCCTACACATCAACAGAAGCATTCACTCCCTCCATGAATGCCTTTGGTCCCAACTACAACATCACCTCCTACCGTTGCCACATAAATGGTACAAGGTGACAATTGCATGGGAACTGCAACAAGTTCAACTCAATGTCATAGGAGATAAGAACATACATAGTAGGAGTAGGTCATTCAGCTCTTGAGCATGCTCTACCATTTAACATTGAAGAAAAACAAAGATGCTAGAAATCACAGTAGATTAGACAGCACCCATGGAGAGGGAGCATGCTAACGTTTTGAGTCTAGATCCAGTGTAATTTTAAGCACTTTTTTTGGTTTCAGTACAGATTCCAGTGTCTGTTATAATTTGCTCCACCATTTAATACAATCATGGCTGATCTTATCTTGCCTCCTTCTACTTTTCTGCCTACTCCCTGTAACCCTTTAACCCACTACCATCCTGACTTTAAAATCACTGCAACTTCACTGTCGCTGGGCCAAAATCCTGAAACTCTCTTAATAACAGTGTGTGGTTTGGCTCACCAGCTACCAGCTCACCACTAGCTTCTGCAGAGTGAGAAACATTGGCCTTCCCAATGGAGTTCACATCCCATGAATTAATTGCCATCCATTTGCCAAAGAATAAAAACACAGGCTGTCAGGTAAAAGAGTATGAATTGAAAAGGATAAGTGGGTAAAGCATTGAGCTGAGCATTAATATGATTTAAACTTTCTCTTGCACTGAGCCACAAGGTTTATGGTGAGTATATTATGCAGTATCACACAGTTAAATCCTGTTACAGGCATTTATTATCACTAATCCCCTTCCATTTAAGCACTTCTTTGGTTTCAACTAGAAACCAAGTTACAAGAGGTCTCAGACCCCAATAAGGTGAACTTCTGATAAGCACAACAGTAACTTGATGAGCCCCATAAGGCATTAGCAACAAGATCTGACAATTTTTTTCTTAATGTCAGCCTATAGCTTATTACTTGTTCACATAACAATGATGTTCATCGCATTCACATTTAAGCCTTGATCCCTGTGCCCATACTTAAGGGAATGCTTGATTTTCAGCCAGAATCCTGTATTTGCAACACTAATAATTTATAACAGTATGAGAAATGTAATTGAATTGGAAAGAGCCTTGTCTCATACAAAGTTGCAACAACCTTTCCAAAATAAAAAAAGATACAATGATTTGTTATATTTCAGTTTTGAGGGCTAGGTTACAGTCCAAATTCTGTATTATTTCAGGTATATTTCTTCATTAGAATATGTGCGCTATTGTTTCTAATATACATGGACATGGCCTAAATTCCAGGCAACATATGTTGCTTGATTCTCATGGTATTCAATTATTCGCTTCTGCTGATTTAGCCTGGAGATAAAGCTTAATCCAACTGTAATCTGTCTTCACAAATCAAATAATGTAAACAGTTAATATATATTCTACACATTTCGCTCATATTAAGTCGGAAACAACACTCTTCATAAAACAGTCTCACATTTGGTGTTTTTCTAAATTTTTTTGGTGTTAATAGCTTTATAAATAATACCTCAAAAGGATACATGCTTGAATTGACTGTCGTTCTCACAGTTTATAACAATGACGTCTCCCCACAGCAGATAGGATAACCCTTTGTCTCTCTCTGATGTCCTCTAATGACCTTAATGAAATTAATGCTTTCTTCCCTCAGTGCCATTTCGTGAAGGTAAAGCTTAATATTGCATTATTGCTTTGACCTGAAGCCCCCCATCTGGTACTGCTTCATGTCATCACTAGAAATAAATCACAAGGAAAAGAAGTCCTCTAGCTTTTCAGCACCAGTGACAACAACAGATTGGTTTTAATCTGCAACTTGTTTTAATGCATATAATTTGCAGTGAGTTATAATCCAGAGTGTGATGCCTGAAAGGGACACAGAAGAAAAGTCAATAGTAACTTCCAAAACAGAACTTTATGAACACTTGAGGCAAAAACAGTTAAATGAGGATGAATCAGTGAGTGGGCTGAGGAAATTACTCTCTAGAAAAGAGATGGCCTTAAGAAGACAGAGACTGGCTGATTTGGCCTCCTGTGTGTTGTCGTTTAATTGTTCTATACGTATTAAACATTTAACCAGAACCAGGATATTTATTTACAAACTTAATACAACAATGTCTGACCACACTGTTCACATTCATGCCACGCAAGTGCTAAGTAACGATCATCTCCAACAAGAGAGAATCTAATAATCACCCGTTGACATTGAGTGACATTGTCATTGCAGACCCCATCACTATCAACACCCTGGAAGTTATCATAGACCAGAGACTGAATTGGACCAGCAATATAAATACAGTGGATACAAGTACAGGTCAGATATTGAGAATTACGTGGCACACAACTCATAGAGTCATAGAGATCCACAACTCAGAAAAAAGGCCATTCGGCCTATCACATTCAGACCAATCTGAAGCAACCAACTAACTATCCGAATACCGTTCTCCAGCACATGGCCCATAACCTCGCATGGCTTGGCTTCCCAAGTACACATCTAAATGCTTTTGAAATATGATAATTGTTTCTGTCCTTCCCACCCTTACAGGTAGTGAGTCCCAGTGACCCTCCTGCCCTCTGGGTGAGATGTTTTTCCTCACATCTTCTCAAAACCTTCCGCCCCTTATGTTAAATCCGTACCTCTGGTCTTTCTTCTCTACACTTAGGGGAAATGTTTTCTTACTGTCTAGTCTATCTTTGCTTCTCACTTCCTGATTCCTCAATTTTTGTCTGCTACATCAGAATCCTACCAAATTCTTCCTAACAGTGCTGTCAATGCGTCTTCATCAAATGGACTGCAGTGATTCAGGAACATAGCTCACCATCACCTTCTCAAGGGGCAGTTAGGGATGGTTAATAAATGTGGGCTTTGCAAGCAATACTCACAACAAATAGAATAAAAATGATACTGCTGCCATCTGAGATAACAAGGTGTGGGGCTGGATGAACACAGCAGGCCAAGCAGCATCATAGGAGCAGGAAAACTTGACGTTTCGGGCCTAGACCCTTCATCAGAAATGGGGGAGGGAAAGAGGGTTCTGAAATAAATAGGGAGAGAGGGGGAGGCGGATAGAAGATGGATAGAGGAGAGGATAGGTGGAGAGGAGGCAGACAAGTCGAAGTGGCAGGGATGGAGCCAGTAAAGGTGAGTGTAGGTGGGGGGGTAGGGAGGAGATAGGTCAGTCCAGGGAGGACGGACAGGTCAAGGGGGCGGGATGAGGTTAGTGGATAGGAGATGGGGGTGGGGCTTGAGGTGGGAGGAGGGGATAGGTGAGAGGAAGGACTGGTTAGGGAGGCGGAGATGAGCTGGGCTGGTTTTGGGATGCGTTTTGGGGAGAGGAGATTTTGAAACTTGTGAAATCCACATTGATGCCATTGGGCTGCAGGGTTCCCAGGCTGAAGATGATTTGCTGTTCCTGCAGCCTTCGGGTGGCATCATTGTGGCATTGCAGGAGGCCCAGGATGGACATGTCGTCTGAGGAATGGGAGGGGGAGTTGAAATGGTTCGCGACTGGGAGGTGCAGTTGTTTGTTGCGAACTGAGCGCAGGTGTTCTGCAAAGCGGTCCCCAAGCCTCCGCTTGGTTTCCCCGATGTAGAGGAAGCCACAACAGGTACAGCGGACCACATTGGCAGATGTGCAGGTAAACATCTGCCTGATGTGGAAAGTCTTCTTGGGGCCTGGGATTGGCGTACTTTTGCCATTCCTGGAGTTGCTGTCAGATAGATTCTCATTGACTGCTCTGTGTTCATTGAGTGATAGATGTGCATGGTGTGACGTGTACATGTGCAGGATATCTTTAAAACTTACTTTTTTTTCTCAATAGGAGTATTTTCTTGGAAATAAATTTTCAGAATCAATTTGATCAAGGGTCTGTGGTGCCTTTGAAGATGTTACAGCTTTAATGAGGAAGATGAAAGCTTCTGTGTTTCAACAACAAAAGATCAGTCTTTTTTAAAAATTATTTATGGGATGTGGTCAGCATTTTTTATCCATCACTAATTGTCCAGAGGGCAGTTAAGACTCAACCACATTGCTGTGGATTTGGAGCCACATGTAGGCCAGACCAGGTAAGGAAGGCAGTTTCCTTCCCTAAAGGACATTAGTGAATCAGTTGGGTTTTTCTAACCATCAGCAATGCCATCCTCATCATCAGAGTCTTAATTCCAGATTTTTAACTGAATTCAAACCGCACTACCTGCCAAAGAAGGACTCAAACCTGACTACCCAGAACTTTACCTGGGTCACTGGATGAATAATCTAGTAATAACACCCTAAGTCATTGCCCCATCAGACTGGCTACAAGCACATTTGAAGAAAAGTATGTTCAACCTTGCTAAAAGGATCAAGAAGTTTAAGTTTTTCATCTTGCACTCACCACCCTCTGGAGACAAGAAGAAACACCAATATATACAACCTGAGGAGAGGGTGCAGACTGGAGGAACCATCACCAGCCTGGAGATGCAGCGGGAGCAGTTAACTGTCAATTTTAGTTCTCAGACCAGGCAGATAAACTCTGATTTCTCAGGGTATTGCCAAGGAAATGCAGATCGATAGTCTTGATGACCTTTTTTTTCTTTCTAATGATGACAATGATAAAAAAAACAGGATATAAGGGTTTAGGCCCGAAACGTCAAGTTTTCCTGCTCCTATGATGCTGCTTGACCTGCTGTGTTCATCCAGCCGCATGCTTGTTATCTCAGATTCTCCAGCATCTGCAGTACCTTTTATCTCTCATATATACATTCTGTTTGTCTACACAAAACAGGATCTCAAGTGTAGGCTATCGCACATGTAAATACATCACACTTAAATTGATTTAGTTGATTAATTGATTCAATTGGTCTTAAATCAGTTCTTCGTGTCATTCTCAGCAATGTCCCAAAGGTATCAATGTGTACTGTAGTTATGTGATGGATCACATTTTGCACACCATTTACTCTAACCAAGCAGCAGCATATAAAATCCTGCTGGCATCAGTTTGAACAAGGGAACCTTGACAATTCAACTACCGTCCAACACATTGAGGTATGACAGATATATATCCAATGAGTAACATTTTCACCTCAAAAGAAGATCAAGTGTATACAATCCCACTCTAGAGACAGAAACACAGAAAAAAAAACAAGGCTGACAGCCCTATTAGAGGTGCCATGTTTTGGATGAAATGCTAAATCAAGCCCCAACCTGCATTTCTGGTCAAAATAAAATAATCTTACAGCACTATTTCAAAGAAGAGTAGGACGATGCCCCTTGTGCTGTGGCCAATATTTAACCCTTAATCACCATCAGTGGAGCTAATTACAGGCTCATTAACACAGTGACAAATCTTGGAAAATTATTCATTGTCTGTCCAACACTCCGAGAGGCCCAGGGATTGTTAAAAGGGGCTTTAGAATTGCATTTCAATCTTCCTTCTTTTCCAAATGAGAAGTCAATCTAACTTCTTGTAAATTATCCACTAAGAGCATATCCTGGCTTTCTCACACACAACAATAAGCAATGCCTTGATGGTTCCTGGAAATGTTGCTTCCATGAGTTTATCACGAAGACCCTATATTTTCCTGCTACATATCCCATATTTCAATACTTTGAGCCTAAGCCAATGTCATGGTTGAATCAATAATCCCTGTGTAATTATTTTCTATGTGATTTATGAATGTACAAACCTCCACGTATCTTCCTGATAATCCCCAGCTCTCACCATCTGCAGAGATGTGGTTTATCTAACTTTTACTCACACTTAGGTATCAGTTTCATGTTTCTTGTCCAAATTACCTCATCATGCTGGTACAGACAAGACAATATTACACATTTTAAAGCATGTTCCTTTTAAAACAGCTGCTGATTAACTATTAAAATGAGTATCAAGACCATTGGATGATTTTTACAACTTAAACAGAGACAAGCACTTTTGTTGAAACTTCTGAATGAACTAAATGAGCGAGACTTTCCCCCTAATGTTATGCCTCACAGTCAGTATATCAGTGTACAGTTCAGAAGGGGGACAGTTAGCTCAGTTGGCTGGACAGCTAGTTTACAATATAAAGCGATACCAATGGCATGGGTCAATTTCTTGTACTGGTGGAGATGAAAATGAAGGCCCTACCTCTCCCCTCTACTGAGGCACGGTGACCTCAGGTTAAACTAGCATCAGTTGTCTCTCTCCAATGAGGGAACAGCTCTATGATAAATTGCTGAATATATCTTTAACAGATATGCTTGTAATAACAGTAATGTATCCTAGGATGTGACCGGACAGGACAATGGTTTCAGACTCAGTCTTCAGTGGGGCCGCTTGACTCGTGACATGCTTGTGAAAGCAGACTGCTGTTTGCAACCAAATAGCTTAAAGCTATTCAGACACTTATCTGTTACAAAGTTGCGTACAGTGTGTGGTTCCTTTAAGAGATAGTGTTTTGCTAAGCTGAGGGATTTATACAGAAAAACAAAAGTCTGCATGTAGCTGAAGATGTGCAAGCAGTTCTAAAATTAGCTGTGTAATTGGAAACCTTAGGCATGTTTTGATGTTTTGGCAACTATCTGGTATCAGCCAAGTAAATTAAACCAAGCACTTAGCAATTGAAGACCAATTGAATTTAAATCTGATGGTTTTGACAACTTCGGACCAATGCTCTTGTAAGAAAATTGATATGTCATCCAAGGTATATAAGGAGAGGGCTTTTGATAATGAGTGTGAAAACGAAGCACCATCTAAGAAATAAGTACCTAGCTCTCTCAAGAAATCACTAAGCTCTCTAAGAAAGCACCATTTTATCCACAAAAGGTACCACAGCACTTCTAACTCAGAGTCTACTTAGAGAAAACAGCAGGATCAGTGGAAAAAGACATTTATGACATAAGAACAGTGGAGAAAGGTTCTTATGACTGGGGAGACAGTAGAGAAGACAAAGCATTCCAGAAGAGACATTCTGTGTGCGCTTTGAGAGACTAAGATTTAATGATTTTTTGTTATGACTTGGGTTATATAAGTGGGACTTGTATTAATTGGAATAACATACCAAATTAATTTTGTTCAGTTAGGGAATAGTTAGGAGTTAGGGGGAATTGTTCAGTTAGTTAATAGTTCTGTTAATGGTTCACCATTAGGGTTAAATAAATAAATTATTACTGGTTACTTACAAGGTGAATATCAGGGATTTTCTTTCGTTTAAGCTCCCCTTTTCTGTAAGAGTTTGGATGCTAAAGACTGGGACCTGGTTCGTGTATGGGATCTGAATGGATCCAAATGGATTTGGACAGATTTAAATAGACTCAGGGATTAGTGTCCCAGATCATTTAAATAAAATGCAGATGAGAAAAATCTGTTTAATTTTGGTTACTTGTGGTTGGTTAAATCAAAAGTAAGGGAAATGGCTCTTAACATTGCTAAAGAGGTTCTGGGATTTGAAGATGCTTCTCAAATTTGCCAAGAAAGTTCAGAAAAACATAGGAAGGACATACTTTTAGACTTAGCAAACAGGCTAGAATTGGGTTTAACTAGGGATAAGAGGAAAGCTGAAATTGTAATGGAGTTGGCTAAGCATTTAGGTACATCAGAGAAACAGCGAAGTGCAGTGGAGTTAGAAAAACTTCAATTAAAAATTAGACAACTGGGGTTAGAAGATAAAGAAAAGGAAAGAAGAGCCGGGGCAAAGAGGAAGAAAGGCAACTGAAATGGTTTGAATTACAGTTAAAAGCAGAGGACAAAGAAAAAGAAATAATTGCTTGGGCCAAACAAAAAGAAAAAGAGTGAGATGAAAGGAAAAAAGCGAGAGATGAAAGTGAGAAAGAGAGAGCGTTTGAACTTCAGAAGTTGCAAATTAAACAGAATAGCTGACAGAAAAGGATGGAAGTGAAGTTAGAAGATAGGTTTAGTGAGGAGGAGAGTGATGATGAGCAGACCCATCGCAGACAAAGACTTGATAGGGATATATATAAGTATGTCCAAACATTGCCAAAATTTGATGAAGAAGTCATAGAAACCTTTTTCATTTCCTTTGAGAAACTAGCTAGGCAGATGAATTGGCTAGACACTGTGTGTGTGATGTTAATTCAGACCAAGTTGGTAGGCAGGGCTAATGAGGTGTTTGCAGTGCTTTCAGATGAGGTGTCAAGGGATTTTGAAGACTTTAAACAGACTATTTTGAGTGCCTACAAATTGGTACCAGAAGCATATAGATAACGGTTAAGAAATATAAGGAAGGAACCAGGTCAGACTTATGTCAAGTTTGAAAGCATTAAACAAAGCACGAAAGATGGGTGCGAGCATTAATGATAGAAAAGACATATGAGGATCTTAGAGAGATTATCCCGCCGGAGGAGTTTAAAAACTCACTTCCAGAAATGGTAAGGACTCATGTTGAGGAACAGAAAGTTTAAACAGCAAGAAGAGCTGTAGATATGACAGATGGATACGCATTAGTGCATAAATCAAAATCTATTTTCCGACAGCAGTTCTATTCCATTAGGGATAGAAATTGGGAGAAAGGGAGACCCATCAATGAAAAGCAAAAAGTAGATCACATTGGGAACAGTTTTCCACAGGTGAAAAAAACACAGTCAAGATGGTGAAAAAGGGTTAAAGATCTCATGTATTTTCAATGGAATGGAGTGGAACACACAAAGTCATAGTACCGGTAGTTTAAGAAAGGCACTGTGAAAAAGGATGTGGTAAAAGAGGCTAAACCAGTGGGATTAGTTAAGGTAGTGAAGGAAGTCCCAAAAGAAGTCGAGGAGCTACAGGACAGTGCACAATCAAGTCACAGGCTGGACAGTGAGATGGTGCCTGATCTCTACAAAGACTTTACCTCTGTGGGTAAGGTTACTCAGGAAGAACATTGGGAGAAGGTAAAGAAGTTAAAATATTGAGAGATATGGGAGCTAACCACTCTCTAATAGTAAGAGATGAAAGTATTTGCACTCCTTCTGAAAAGTTACCTGAGAGTGGTAATTTTAGAATAAATGGAGGCATGCATAAGATCAGGTTGGAAAGTTCAATTGAGACTGTGGGAGTGACAGCGGGAGTGATTGGAAGAGTGTCTATTCCAGGAATACAGTTTGTTCTTGTAAACGACCTGGCAGGAACAGAAGTGGGAGTGATGCCCCTTGTAATGGAGAAGCCGCAGGAAAACCAGCGAACTGAGGAGTTGAAAGAAAAATACTCTGGAATTTTTCTGGACTATGTGGTAACAAGTCGTAAGTTACAGCAAGAAGGAGAAATCAAAGAGAGACACAAAGGACTTGAGGACCAGTTAGCTGACACTCTGATGAAATTGTAAAGGAAATACCTACACATATAAACGATCAGGCAGTGGTGTTCAGTTCCGAAAGATTACTAGACTTACAACAAAAAGATGAGACAATAAAATATTTATATCATAAAGCCTACTCAGAAAAGGAAGCAGAACGTTATTATCTTAAGGATAGAATCCTAAGGTGGAAATGGAGACCTTGGCAGGTTAGTGCAGAGGAGAAATAGATGGAGGTTCACCAGATTGTGTGGCCAGTAGCATACAGACAGGAAGTATTGTGGGTAGCAGAGGAATTACCTGTAGGAAGTTATCTAGGGGTGAGGGAGACTCTGGCTAAGATACAGAAGTATCTCTATTGGCCTGGATTATGTAAGAATGTGGTTGAATGTTGCCGTACCTGTCAAACGTGTCAGATGGCAGGAAAGCCACAGGCAGTAATAAAACCAGCGCCTTCGATACCAATCCCACATTTGAAGAACCTTTCACGCAGGATATAATTGATTGTGTAGGTCCTCTCCCTAAAACCAAAAGTGAAAACCAGTATTTGCTAACCATAATGGATGTGTCTACCACATTTCCAGAGGCAATTCCATTACGGAATGTCAAAGCAAAAAAGGTTGTGGAGAAGTTACTTACTTTTTTTAACCAGTTATGGACTAACCAGGGAGATTCATTCAGACCAAGGGTCCAATTTTATTGCTAAATTATTTAAGGAAGTCATGAATAGTTTAGGCATCAAGCACTTTAAATCAAGTGCGTACCATCCTGAATCCCAGGGACCATTGGGAATGTGGTATCAGACCCGAAAGACCATGCTGAGGGCTTATGGCCAGGATTACCCAAATAATCAAGATATATGTATCCCACTTATATTGTTTGCCATTAGAGATACCCCAAATGAATCGATTCAGTTTACCACATTTGAATTGATAGTCAGACACGAAGTAAGAGGGCCTTTAAAATTAATTAAGGTAAAGTTGATACGTCTGAAGTCAGCGATCTCATAGATGTATTATGTATCTGAGGTGACAGAAAAATTAAACAGAGTAAGTGAATTAGCTGGACAACATCAGAAGGTGGCAAAGCATTTAATGACTTAAGAAGCAGATAAGAAATCTAAAAATCATATATTTGCCGATGTTGGGATAAATTATTGGTGCTGTTACCAGTGGTAGGAGATCGCTTCAAAGCAAGGTTTAGTAGTCCCTATCAGATTGAGAAGTTGAGTCAGGTGAATTATCTGGTAAAGATGCCAGATAGGAAAAAAAAATGTTATTGGGTATGTTATGTGAATATGTTGAAACCTTCCTATGACAGGACGAGTAATTGAAGAAACAGATATTAGTTACTGCGACTCAGAGTGAGGGATCAAATCCAGATGATTTGGATTTTGATAGGCCTCAAAATAAATTAAATAATGAGGAAGATTTTTAGAATGAGGATATGATAGTGAGCTATCTGTCTCAGCAATAGGGAACTGAACTGAAATGTTTGTTGCAACAAAATCAGTACATATGTAGGAATAGAATGGGGAGGACTCATATTATGGCACTTGAGGTTGAAGGAGGGAATGCTGTTCCAATAAAAAAATACCCGTAAAGGCTTAATCCTCTCAAAGCTACACAGGTACAGAAGGAAGTGGAAGGGATGCTCTCAGAGAACATCAAGCCAAGTCAAAGCAAGTGGAGTTCACAGATTGTGTTGTTTCCCAAACCTGATGGTACTCAATGATTCTGCGCGGATTACCAGAAGGCCAATGCTATAACTAAATCAGACTCATACCCAATTCGAAGACTGCAGGGCTGTGTCGAAAATGTTGGACAAGCCACTTACATCACAAAATTGGACTTACTTTGTGGTTACTGGCAAGTACCTTCATTGGAGAGTGTGAAAGAATTTTTTTGTGTTTGCAACCCCAAATGGACTGTATCAGTTTAAATTAATACCCTTTGGAATGAAGAATGCACCAGCCACTCTTCAAAGTCTTATGAACAGAGTTGTGGCAGGATTGACTAAGTGTACTATCTATATAGATGACGTCGAGATCTTTAGCAGTTCATGGGAAGATCACATGTTGCATTTGGCAGAGCTCTTTGAGAGGCTATGGGAGGCAAAACTGGTTGTGATTTGAGTAAAAAACTGGATTTGCAAAGGCAGAAGTGACATTCTTGGGACACAACATCAGATAATGGAAAGATGATCTCGATGAATCTGAAGGTGAAAGAATTTCCAAGATCATCCTTGAAGAAAGAGATGCTTCAATTTTTGGACTGAGCTGATTCTACTGGAAGTTTTTATCAAACTTTGGTAGCACGGTTACACCACTGACGGATTTCCAAAAGAAGAACATGAAATGAGGCATTTGAGAACTTAAAAGCCGTGTTAACCACCTCACCAGTTTTAGCCGCACCAAATTTTTTTGAAACCCTATGAAGTTACTACTGACACCAGCGATGTAGGGGTTGGAGCTGTATTGATACAGGAGGATAGTGGTGGTATTGAAAGGCCAATTGGTTATTTTTCAAAGAAACTCACTTTCCGACAGAAAAAAAACTCCACCATTGAGAAAGAGTTATTGAGTTCGTTACTGGCCTTACAACATTCATGTTATAAACAATGTTTCAGAGACGGTTGTATAGACAGACCACCACCCTTTCACCTTTCTGGAAAGATTTAAAGATTACAATACAAGACTATTTCATTGGAGTTTTATGTTATAGGCTTTTAATTTATATATTGTATATTATGCAGGTCGTAAAAATGTTGTTGCAGATGTGTTATCACGGGTTTAAAAGAAAATGTGTAGATAAGATAGAACCAGTACAGTCTAATCTTACGTACGTGTACAGACCGATAAAATGACGTCTGCATGTAGCTGAAGATGTACAGGCAGTTCTGAAATTGAAACATGTATCATTTGGCTGTATTATTGGAAATGTTAGGCTTGTTTTGACGTTTTGGCAACTAACTGGTATCAGCCAATAAATTTAAACCAAGCACTTAGCGATTGAAAACCAATTGAATTTAAATCTGATGTTTTGACAACCTCCGACCAATGCTATTGTAAGGAAATTGATATGTCTTCCAAGGTATATAAGGAGGGGGTTTTGAGGATCGGTGTGAGAGCGAACTGCCACCTGAGGAATAAGCATCTAGCTCTCACAAGAAATTACTAAGCCCTCTATTTACACTGTGTCAGCATTTCCCTGTACTTCTGCAAAATTAATAATTTGCTGGTCTTACTTTTCTTTATTAAAAAGAATCAGACTGGATTGTAATGTGTTTGAAATTTTAAATTCCTGCTGCATTAAGCTTTCATGAGTGGGAGACACGCTAACAATCACAAATGATGGTCATTAAATATTTCGTTTCTGCCCTACTGCAGATGCACAGTTGTTGCCTGCATCGCTGATAGTGTAACCAAAACATGTAGGACCCCACTTTCCCATTTCCACAGGGATCTGTCAGGGAAGGTAATGGCCTAGTGGTATTATTGCTGTACTGTTAATCCAGACACCCACACAATGGTCTGGGGACCCAGGTTTGAATCCTGCCATGGCAGGTGGTGGAATTTAAGTTCAATAAAATATCTGGAGTTAACAATATCGTGATGACCATGAATCAACTATCAAGAAAAACTCATCTGATTCACTAATGTCCTTTAGGGAAGGAAACTGCCACCCTTACCTGGCCTGGCCTACATGTGACTCCAGTCCCACAGCAATGTGGTTGACTTTTAACTGCCCTCTGAGCAATTAGGGATGGGCAATAAATGCTGCCTAGCAACACCCTCATCCCATGAATGGATAAAAAGGAGTGTAGTGTGCACAGCAAATGGGTTGGTTGATGGAAAGTGGACGCATCCTGATTGGTCTGAAACCACAGTTTTCTTCCTTTAAAATAAATTGGCACAAATGATTATCTGCAAAAAAAATCAACTGACTGTTTACATAGGAATAGGAGTAGACCATTCAGCCCCTCAAGACTGCTCTTCCATTCAATGAGATCATGGCTGATCTGTGGCCTAACTCCATATACCTGCCTTTGGCCCATATCCCTTAATACTTTTTCTTAACAAAAATGTATCTGTCTCAGAATTAAAATTAGCAACTGATCCAGCATTCACTGCCACATGTGAAAGAGAGTTCTAAACATTTACCATCCTTTGTGTGTGGAAGTGCTTCAGAATATCTCTCCAGTCTAGCCATAACTCTCAGACTATATTCTCTTGCTATAGCACGCTAGCTATAGAGAGAGGTTAATGGCCCAGAGGTATTGTCATGAGCTTCTTAATCTAATGACTTCCATAATACTCTACAAACCCAGGTTCAAAACCTTCTATAGTAGCTGGTGGAATTTGAAACGAATTATGGAAAAAAAAAATTGGAATTAAGAGTCTCATTACAACTGTGAAAGTATTACTGATTGTTGGGGGGGGGAAACAATGCCATCTGGCTCACTAACTTCTTTAGGGAGGAAACTACTGCCTACATCTGGTCTGGCCTACATGTGAGTCCAGACCCATAGCAATGTGGTTGACTCTTAACAGCCCCTTGGCAATTAGTGATGGGCAATAAATGCTGGCCTGGCCAGCAACAGCCACATTTGTGAATGAACAGAAGAAAAATCCCCGACTAGTGGAAACAGTTGATCTTCATCCTTTTTTTCCTGTTCATCTGTTTTTCCTGTTAACGTATTGAACTATTCATATGAATCAAAATCCTACTAGAATTACAGATTAAAAAAATCACCTGGATGGTTGGGAGTATTCACCCATTGCACTGGGAACTTTATTGTTTCATATCCAGCTTTGAAATGTCACAGCAGATCAGAAGTATTTGCTTCTTTCGAACCACTTGAATGAATTGAGATTTTTCTTTACTTTGATTCATACTTGAGTTCGTAACATGAAATAAGAGACTTTTTTTCTGAAAAATGATGCATTTTGTTAAAACGTTTTCTCTTGTATTCATCAGAGCAATTTGCAAAAACAAAAGACAGAACAACGTTTACACTGTATGAGTGGAGAGTGCTCATTGGTGGGCAAGTGAACTATGATTTTCTCAACTTCTATAAGGTCACCCCTTAGAACGTTGGAGGCTGTGGGGTGACATTATAGAAGTCTCTAAAATCGTGAGGAGCATGGATAGGGTGAATAGCCAAGGTCTTTTCCCCAGGATAATGGAGTCCAAACTAGAGGGCATAGGTTTAAGGTGAGAGGGGAAAGTTTTAAAAGGGATCTAAGGGGAAACTTTCTCATGCAGCGGGTGGTGCATGTATGGAACGAGCTGCCAGAGGAGGTGGTGAAGGCTGGTACAATTACAGCTTTTAAAAGGCATCTAGATGTGTATATGAATAAGAAGGGTTTAGAGGGATATGGGCCAAATGCTAGCTAATGAGACTAGATCTATTTAGGATGTCTGGTTGACATGGACATGTTGGACCAAAGGGTCTGTTTCCATGCTGCACAGCTCTATGACTCTGTGATTGGTTGACGTGTTGCTATGGAGAATGCACATATTAATGATGACTAGCAAAGTACATATGCACTCACTGTGCCTGTTTAACCTGAATAAAATAGGTGACAACCATTCTCTGGTTTGTCTTTCAGAATAATGCCATGACTGATCACAATTGAGCTACAATGATTAAAATTTAAACAATACTTGGCAGTTAACAGGCAGACATCACTTAATGGTGCATTATCAATGGCAATCAATCTAAGAACATAAGATATAGGAACAGGAGTAGGCCATTCGACCCCTCAAACCAGCGCCATCATTCAATAGGATTATGGCTGACCCACATTTCTCACGTTCATGTTCCTACCCTTTCCCAGTAACCTTTGGTTCCATGACTGATCAAGAATCTACCTCAGCCTTAAATATATGCAAGGACCCTGCCCCCACAACTCTCTAGGGCAAGGAGTTCCAAAGACTCGCAACCCTCGAAGAGAAGAAATTCTTCTTCATCTCAGTCTTAAATTTGCGCCACTTTATTCTGAGACATTGCCCTGTGATTCTAGACTGTCCCATGAGGGGGAACATTCTCTCAGCATTTACCCTGTCAAGCCCCTTAAGAATCCGATATGTTTCAATGAGATCACCTCTCATTCTTCAAAACTTCAATGACTGGAGTCCTAACCTGTTTAGTTTTTGCATATAAGCTAATCACTCCCTACTGGGAATCATCCCAGAAAGCCTTCTCTGAGATTCCTCCTATCAAACAATACCTTTCCTTGAATAATGAGATCAAAACTGCTCACCAGATGTGGTCTCACCAGCACCTTGTACAGCTGCAGTAAGACTGCCCCACTCTTATACCCTAACTGCCTTGAAACAACATTCCATTAGCCTTTCTGATTACCTGCTGTACATTTGTACCAACTTCCTGCAGTTCATGTACAGGTATCCCCAAGTCACTTTGTATTGCAGCTTTCTGCAGCTTTTTTTGTCATTTAAATATTATGTTCTTTTATTCTCCCTTACAGCAATGAACAACCCCAATTTTCTGACATCATGCTTATAGTCTTATACTATGAATCAATCACATGGAATAGTCAGGACCTCAGACCCTGATATTCTAAAATAAATCAGTTCACTACTGGCATGTGTTATTGCTTTATGGGAACCATGTCGTCCCTTAGATTTGGTAACATATTCTCAATTCATCTGACATTTGTCCTTCTTTTGGTATCAGAATACCATCTCATTGTCTGTAAGTAGTGCAGATGAGAACTGTCTTTTCATAGACTGAATGTCCCTGAATAAGTTATCCCCAGATTGAACTGAGAATCTTGAAAGCACAAACTTGGAATCTTCATTTTTCAAGTGAAATTTCCCATGCAAGATGTTTATATTCAGTATTAGTGATGCAATGAGCCTAATAGCAGGTGGTGTCTTATTCTGACATAGACCAGACAGGCAGAGTACATTTAGGGCAGTTACATGGCAAAACGGCATGCACCAATCCTGCATAAAGCTCTGAGTCAGAAAGCCTGTTTAATTGGTCAGTTATGGGTATGTAAGGCGTGGCAGTATCAGACCTGCATACAAGACTACGATATTATAGCGTGCAAATATTGTTATTAATAAACTTCAAGACATTTGTTCCAACAAAAAGAAACCCTACCTTTGTTGTATATGAAATGTAAGCTGACATTTGGGGCACCACTCAGGCTATATCATACTCGTAGTGTTTCTGAATGTCTTTCTTATCTTGTGTGAGTTGATTGATACCTAACTATATCTGATATCTAACTATCTTTCATCATTCTTATCTTTCTTTTCAAAGGTTTATATATCTTATCTACTATTTGGTTCAAAATTAATGTCTAGTCAACAATTATACAGCATTAAAAGTGTTATTTGGGATCCCCTCATCAAATATTTCTCCAGCATGGTCTGACCGTTTGAACCACACCTTCATAATTAAATTATGTTTGTGGCATTCGGAGATCATTGTGGTGTGGGTTGTACAAACAGCAGTCTTTTATCTAAAAGTTCTACAGCATGTAACATAGGAAATAAAATCCTCATAATGTGACCAAATATTAGTAGGTAACCATGTACTGACTCCTAAATTACGCAGAGACTGGAAGACTAAAGCATCTGACCTTCAGTTTTGTGCAATAATTATTTACGCTGACCAGCGTTCAACACAGATATGTATCCATTCTGCTTCATTCAATTTATAACATATAATTTACTGTTCAGGCTACATTACATCCAGACCTCCTGTCGAGAGGATGAGATGTTTGCAATGACTGCAGATAATTCTGGGGATATAAATAATTTGGATTTCACTTGAAGTACAAATGCACTCCATTGCAATTAAGTTATCAAGTCTGTATTAAGATATCAAGAATTCAGAACACGATAACCAGATTCTTCCCAATGATTATTTTTACAGCTTGCTGCTGTCTAACAATGTATTTCAAAAGTACTTAATTTGCTTTGAGACAAGATGAGATTGTAAGAGGCATGAAATAGTTGCAAGATTTTTTCAGAGTTAGCAGGAACTGCAGATGCTGGAGAATCTGGCTCTACACTTTGTTATCTCTATGCAAGATATTTTTTCTTCCTTCCTTAATTATCAAGATAGAATTCCTAAAACGTAAATGTATTCTCTCCACAATTCCTTTAAACTGCCAGGGAAGTGCCAGATGCACAGTGTGGGCTGTCACTTATTTCAACAATTGCTCAGAACCCTGGTTAAGGGGCACAGAGATCCACAATATGTGACTTCATCAACAAAATTAAACATAAGATAAATCAGGAAGTGGTGATTAACTGATATCAATGTTACATTTAAAGGAAACGTAAGTAGAAATTACTGAAAAGATCTGAATACTGGGCATATTGATAGGTGATGTGAAAATGTTTCGGTCTGGGGGTGCCCCACACCTCCTCCCTCACCCCAATCCCAGGCCCCAAGAAGACATTCCACATCAGGCAGATGTTCACCTGTACATCTGCCAATGTGGTATACTGCATCCGCTGTACCCGTTGTGGCCTCCTCTACATCGGGGAAACCAAGCGGAGGCTTGGGGACCGCTTTGCAGAACACCTGCGCTCAGTTCGCAACAAACAACTGCACCTCCCAGTCGCAAACCATTTCAACTCCCCCTCCCATTCCTCAGACGACATGTCCATCCTGGGCCTCCTGCAATGCCACAGTGATGTCACCCGAAGGCTGCAGGAACAGCAAATCATATTCAGCCTGGGAACCCTGCAGCCCAATGGCATCAATGCGGACTTCACAAGCTTCAAAATCTCCCTCCCCCAACCGCATCCCAAAACCAGCCCAGCTTGTCCCCGCCTCCATAACCTGTCCTTCCTCTCACCTATCCCCTCCTCCCACCTCAAGCGCCACCCCTATCTCCTATCTACTAACTTCATCCCGCCCCCTTGACCTGTCCGTCCTCCCTGGACTGACCTATCTCCTCCCTATCCCCCCACCTACACTCACCTTTACTGGCTCCATCCCCACCTCTTCGACTTGTCTGCCTCCTCTCCACCTATCATCTCCTTTATCCATCTTCTATCCGCCTCCCCCTCTCTCCCTATTTATTTGAGAACCCTCTTCCCCCCCCCCCCCATTTCTGATGAGGGGTCTAGGCCCAAAACGTCAAGCTTTCCTGCTCCTATGATGCTGCTTGGCCTGCTGTGTTCATCCAGCTCCACGCCTTGTTATCTCGGATTCTCCAGCATCTGCAGTTCCGACTATCTCTCCTACATATCCAACTTGTTACTAGAAAGAGCAAAATAAATCTCTGCATCTCCCTCCCTTAAATAGCAGCTTCTTTCTTTGTGAGCAGTTGGCAAGTGATTGAATGGAGAGGGGCTTAACAATGTTTTCAAACAACATCTCCAATCCACAATAGGTGTGTTTTATTGGATCAGTCTTTTTAAAAGAATAGAGTTTTTGTGGTTTTGCTGAAGTATGCACTTGTAGGAACAAACAAAAGTTGAGAAAAGAGGCAATAAGATTCCAATAGAAACATTTTAGCTTCCACCCCAAAGTGTACAGAGCTCTTGTGGTGCAGTAGTCCTGTCCCTACCCCTGGGCTAGGAAATCTGGGCTCAAGCCCCATCTGCTCCAGAAATCTGCCGTAACATCTCAGAACAGGTTGATTAAAAATAAAACCACATTTGATAAGAATGAGGACATGGCAACTGTGCTTTTAGACTTTGTCAGTTCCAAGTTTCACACCAAAAGCTGATTAGTTGACCATGTGTTTTCTTTTATTATTATCTATATTAAACAACATGTTCAGACATGTTCTGACACATCTCTAGGGTAGGTGACACTTGAACCGAGACCTGCTAGCTCAGAGATAGAAGTGTTACCACTGTTGCCACAAGTTGTTTCAGATGTATGTTATTATATACATAACAACTTAGAATTAAAACCATATACAAGTGTTTCTGTAGGGAACATTTTAGTGCTGCACCTGTGTAGTGATTGGAACCAAGTTGATCTTTTGAAGTATTTTGAAATACATTGTTAGACTGCAGCAAGCTGTAAAAATAATCATTGGGAAGAATCTGGTTACCCTGTTCTGAATTCTTGATATCTTAAGACAGACTTGATAACTTAATTGCAATGGGGTGTATTCGTACTTCAGGTGAACTCCAAATTATTTATATCCCCAGAACTATCTACAGCCATTGCAAACACCTCATCCTCTCAACAGGACAAGTTGAACCAAGTCAGTTTGGGGAACTTACTCCAAGGAGATCCTCATGTCCTGGTTATATTAGCCAGCCAGGGTTTTCCTGATTGGCCCAGGTTAACAACCCCAATCAACGGCTTCATAGTTAAAGAGGTCAACCTGGTTCCAATCACTACAACCTGATAAGCATATAATATGCAACAAAGCCAATCCAAAACAGGGGAGTCGATGGCCTAATGCTACATGATTAATCCAGGGGATGTCCTGAGACCCAGGTTTGAATCTTGCAATGGCAGGAAGTGAAAAATGAATTAATAAAAATCTGGAATTAAGGATTATGACTATGATGTCAGGGGAAAACCCATGAATGTCCTAACATGGTCTGGCTTACGTGTGACTCCAGTCTCAATGCAAGATGGATGATTCATCTGCCCTCTGGGCAATTAGGGATGGACAATAAATGTTGGCCCAGATACCTAAATTCTATGAATGAATTCTAAAAAGAAAACTATGTGGGTGTAGTTTGAAGATGAAATTCAGATGGCTTAGAGAGGATTTGAGGAAATCCGTTTCACCCAGAAGATAGTGGGAATATGAAATGCACTGAGAATAGCTGAGGCAGCAAACCTCACAACCTTTAAAAAGTACTTAGATGAGAGCTGGAAACATCATAATGTTCAAGGCTATGGTCTGAGTGCAGGAAAGTGGGACTGGTGCAGGTACTAATACATATACACACTTGATGGGCAGAATGGTCTCCTCTGTTCTGTAAGATTCTGTGATTCTGTTGTTACTTCATATTAGCAGCCTGCACGTATTCAACAATATACAGTTAAGCTTGAGTGTGACTGATCAAACATCACAGAAGTCATGTCAACTTATAGTTTCTAAACACTGAACAAAAACAGAAATTACTAGAAAAACTCAGCAGGCCTGTCAGCATCTGTGAAGAAAAATCAGGGTTAACGTTTCAGGTCTGGTGACCCTTCCTCAGAACAGTTTTTATCTTGAAAGGAAAAGATAAAGTTTCTTCTTAGCACGGTGAAAGAGCTGGAGGATGAAGTTGAACTGCAGAGTGGTGCAGCCCTGAGCCAGTGTGTTGCGATGCTGTTGGAGAGAAACGTCGAGAGCCGTCCTCAGGAATATAGTGGTTAGTATCCCTGCCTGTCACTTGGGGGACCGGGGTTCAATACCCCGCCGGGGAGGCTCTAAGCGTTTTGGGGCAGCGCGGTGGCTCAGTGGTTAGCACTGCTGCCTCACAGCACCAAGGACCCAGGTTTGATTCCACCCTCGGGCGACTATCTGTGTGGAGTTTGCACATTCTCCCTGCGTCTGCGTGGGTTTCCTTCGGGTGCTCTGGTTTCCTCCCACGGTCCAAAAGATGTGCAGGCTAGGTGAATAGGGCAATCTAAGTTGCCTGTAGTGTTCAAGGATGTGTAGATTAGGTGGGTTTATAGGGTAATGGGTCTGGGTGGGATGTCCTGTGGGTCAGTGTAGACTTGTTGGGCCGAAGGGCCTGTTTCCAGACTGTAGGGATTCTATTCTATGACTGTGCTTATATTGCTGCATGGCACCGAGTGTGGATCTCAGGGTGCAGCGAGACCAGCTGTCCATGGAATGTTGAACATCACGGAAATACCTGTGATCCTGGGAGGATTTAAGGCATGAAACTTCAGTTGGAATCTATGTGGGGTGAGTCTGAGCCAGATGCAGTCACTGAGGAATGTGATATGGCTGTGGAAACAAGTTTTAGCAAATACCTGGTCAAACACTAGGAGTGACAGTGAAATTAATGTCGGTGGGCAAGAAGAGAGATTGGAACGGAAATCCTGTCAGAGAGAGGAGCAGAACTTCTTCAAGGTGGGCATGTCTAAAAGAGATGTGGAGGTGAGTTAATTACTAAATAAAAACCGAAAGAACTGCAGATGTTGTAAATCAGGAACAAAAACAGAAGTTGCTGGAAAAGCTCAGCAGGTCTGGCAGCATCTGTGAAGAAAAATCAGAGTTAACGTTTCGGGTCCAGTGACCCTTCCTCAGAACTGATTTTTATTTAGTTTCTAAAAACACTTTGGGACGCTGCAGTGACTAGCAGTAAAAGGCAACTTGTCCATTGTAAATTTTCTCTGGCTAAAAAGCTTCCCTCTTCATAGTGTTTGTTTTCTTTTAAAGTTTAGATTATTGTCCAAAGGAATAAAGGCGTCATACTTGAAAACAAAATCATATTGGGGCTCTGTTTTTGAAGTTCACATGATGAGTTGGATCAGTCTGGCTCAGCCACATGAATTACTGTGTTTTTTTCGGTCTCGGGTGGAAATTATAATTTTGTATTGAAACTTACTGTGTAATTTTCTCACTTTTAGTTCATTCCTCCAGGCTCATATTAAATCAGAACATCAACCAAAAACCTGGCAAGGAGTCTGTGGCCTACCATTGTCTTTTCCAGTCTGTTAACAGGAGTATTCATTGTCAGAAACCATTGTCAGTGGAGTTGGCAGCTTTCCAGGAAATCAGTGACCACTGATGCCTGGCCAAAACTCATCAATCAAAGCACTCAGCATTTACTGACCAAGGAAGGCTCAGCTTTGCTGTGAGGTGTTTGTGTTTAATTTAATGGAGGAAACAGCACATGACACAGTCCATAAAGCTTCAGCTGGAATACAGAAGAGGCACCATTCCCATTATTTAATAAACTTTTACACTCTAAGTTAATTAGTGTTCCATTGTGAGAACGTTTCAGAAATTTCCTACTGCTGCCGCCATCATTGTAGCTTTGTACTCAGAGATTTTTCACCTCACAGCTCCTCACTCAGAACTTTGTATGCGTAATATATTCATTCCATCGTCCACCGGAATCTTCACGGGCTGAACAGACATTTAAAATGAGTCTAAACATATAGAAAGACAAACACTTTTCAAAGTGTCCCGTACTCACCTTCTAATTATGTCTGAAAGACAAACCCATTATTCTTGATTGATGAGCAGGTAAGCAGCAATGTTTTTGAGAACTGAAGGACAAATCACCACCCCAGTCATCCATTATTTATAGCAGCATAACAGGATCTTCAGTCTGTTGTGCAGAGACTTGCACTCACCATCTTGACTTTGAAATGTATCACTGTTCCTTCTGTGTCACTGATTTAAAATCCTCGAACTCCCTCCCAAGAGCACTATGGGTCAACATACAGCATATGGATTGAAGCAGTTCAAGAAGGCAGCTCACCACCACTTTCTCAAGGGCAATTAGGGATGGGCAGCAAATGCTGGCCCAGACAGTGGTGCCCACAAGACCATTTGATAAAGGAATAGGATTATGTCATTTGGCCCATTGAGTCTGTTCCACCATTCTATCATGGCTCTTATGTTTCCAAATTCCATTCTCCTGCCTTCTCCCCATAACCTTTGACCCCCTTACTAATTAAAACCCCATGTCTTTTAAATGAAAAAAAGCAAAATGAGCTGAATATAGCTCAACATTCTACCAGTGAGCTCGAAGGTAATTTTGGCAATGGTTGATCATGTAAAACAAGGTCAGAAATCACACAACACCAGGTTATAGTCCAACAGATTTATTCGAAAACACAAGCTTTTGGAGCCTCCGTGCTTCTTCAGGTGTTAGTGAGAGGGGGTAGCTTCAAACACAGATTTTATAAGTAAAAGATCAAAGGGTCACACCATGATGAGGATGCAGTAAACAAACTTAAGACGCTGTTAAATCTTTAATCAGTTAGAAGGTTTTAATTGATTAATATGTATATGTAAATCCCTGAATTCCTTTCAAGTCACAGTTCTGAGAGAATTAAAGGTTTTATCAGTGTAAATAAGAGGTGACATTTTAGGTCAGACAATGCATGTTAGGTGTGAGACCTTGTTTAGAATCTGTGTGTGTTTTAGTTTGGAGTCAGACTGGTTTTATTTCTAAAGTAGGAATTTATAAAACCCCATGTTGACTAACTGTCTATGAATCATATGCTTTTTGAAGAAAATAAAATATATCTGCAAATATAAATTCACCCGTTAGATTCACGTGTGCGTGTGCGTGTGTGTGTGTGTGTGTGTGTATATGTGTGTGTGTGTGTGTGTGTGTGTGTGTGTGCGTGTGGGGTGGGGGGGCAGGTGTGGGAGAGAGTGAGAGTGAGGGGCGAGAGAGAGTCTGTGTGAGTGAGGCAGGGAGAGAGAGTGTATGTGAGGGGTGTGTCAATACTTCAGCGATCAAGGACATTCGGTCTCAGATCTTCGGGTAAACGTCCTCCAAGGCGGACTTTGGGATTCACAACACAGAGTCGCTGAGCAGAGGCAGATAGCCAAGTTCAGTACCCATGAGGACAACCTTAACTGGGGTCTTATGTTCATGTCACTCTACGGGTGACCCCTCCACACTATACACACACAAACACACACACACACACACACACACACACACACAAACACACACTCGCTCGCACACACTTGCTCGCACATGCACTCACACACACACACACTTACACATTCACAAACACACACACTCACAGTCATACACACACACACACTTACACATTCACAAACACACACACTCACAGTCATACACACACACAAACACACACATTCACACACTTGCTCACACACACACAAACACACACTCTCATACACATACACAAACAAACACACACACATGCTCACAGTCACTCGCACACACACACAGTTACTCGCACACACACACTCACACACACACACAGTTACTCGCACACATACACTCACACAGTTACTCGCACACACACACAGTTACTCACACACACACACAGTTACTCGCACACATACACTCACACAGTTACTCGCACACATACGCTCACACACACACACACACACACGCACACAGTTACTCGCACACATACACTCACACAGTTACTCGCACACATACGCTCACACACACACACACACACTCACACACACACACACGAACCTATGGGGCGATTTTATATTTGCAGATACATTTTATTTTCTTCAAAAAGCATACGATTCATAGACAGTTAGTCAATATGGTGTTTTATAAATTCCTACTTTAGAAATAAAACCAGTCTGACTCCAAACTAAAACGCAAACAGATTCTAAACAAGGTCTCACACCTAACATGCATTGTCTGACCTAAAATGTCACCTCTTATTTACACTGATAAAACCTTTAATTCTCTCAGAACTGTGACTTGAAAGGAATTCAGGGATTTACATATCCATATTAATCAATTAAAACCTTCTAACTGATTAAAGATTTAAGAGCTTCTCAGTTTTGTTTACTACATCCTCATCATGGTGTGACCCTTTGATCTTTTACTTATAAATTCTGTGTCTGAAGCTACCCCTCTCACTAACACCTGAAGAAGCACGGAGGCTCCGAAAGCTTGTGTTTTCAAATAAGCCTGTTGGTCTATAACCTGGTGTTGTGTGATTTCTGACCTTGCCCACCCCAGACCAACACCGGCACCTCCACACTATGTAGAACAGTCAGGCAGATCCAGCCACTTGTTGACTCACAATATTGAAACAAAAAATAGGAAAGATGTACCACTGAGTGGCTCAGTTATGCAAACTGACCCAAAATTTACTAGCTTTACCAAAACTAACCGCAGTAATTTCTTGACCATGCATGCTATGGAGATTAGATTGATAGAAAAGTAAAAGTGGAAATTTGGTCAGTGAGCTAACCCATTATCTCACACACCTCAGTGCAAATAATTGATCCCCAGAAGTAAGGTCCTTCAAGTCTGTCTGTAGCCTGGGAAATTAAAAAGTGTAGTCTCTAGAATAGTAGCAATGTTACTTCAAGCATGCTCTGAGATTACCCACAGTTGGCTTCACTGAAATTATGAGAGGCTATTGACCTAACATCTAACACTGGATGCTATATCAAAATGTTCACTCAAGGCAGGTGGAAGGGGAAAACTGCAGTTGGATTGTTTGTTCATGACAATTTCAGAAGCTGTATTGAGGTAAGCAGGGCACTAGGGTCTCCAACTGATAAAGGACTGAGTTGGGGAAGGGTTGAAAACCATTTTGCTGTAATCTGCCATCATTAGATTTCGAAAAGAGGGCATTTTCCTTTTGAAGTGTTTTGCTGAAAGAAACATCCTTGTTATGTTGCAGAAAGATGACCTCACCCGATCAGAGGCCACTGGCTGTGCGGAAAATGTTTATGTCTACCGACCTCAAATCCAGAACTGCAGACGTTCCTGCATGAAGTGCCAATAGCAGAAAGATGAACATCCAAATCCTCTCCCACTGGATGGGGCTTCATTGGAATGGAGAAATAATTCAGGGCCTCTGTTTACAGTTTGTACAGGACCATTTTTGTCTTGAGAGAGGACGCAATTTGGGTTTCAAGGGTCTAATAAAAAACTTCTTTTGACAAAATTACAATGCTGCTTCTGAGCAATATTTTAAAATCTGATTTTGTAGTGATTGACACAAGCGCAGCTAGCTGGACATAACAGAATATGAGGTCCATGACTGAGGTTGTTAATCTGGTCCAATCAGGGAGCTCTGACTGACATAGAAAAAGTGTGAGGGTCAGAGCTACTGACATTCTGGTAGCTGATTCTGAAAGAGAGAGTAATAAAGTCAAGAGATAAAAGGTACTGCAGATGCTGGAGAATCCGAGATAACAAGCATGGGGCTGGATGAACACAACAGGTCAAGCAGCATCATAGGAGCAGGAAAACTTGACGTTTCGGGCCTAAACCCTTCATCAGAAATCAGTAATAAAGTCAAGAGCTGTTTATGTGTAAACAAAGGGCGACTTGATGACAGATACCAGCCTCTGTGGAGTTATTTTAGATTTTTTTCATTTCAACAGCGTTTATTTTTACCTCTAGTGCATTCCCAATTCTAATTGTTCCACCATTGGTGCCCAGGCATTCTGTTGCATTTGGTCTCAGCATTGGAATTTCTGCCTTTAGCCATTCCAACTCTCTACCTTGTTTTGCCCTTTAAGAGACTCTTTAAAACCACCTCACTATCTATGGTCATCTACCCCAACAGCTTATCTGTTTCAGTGCCATACTTTACTTTTTAAGGAGCAGTAAGAATGACAGATTTCATTTCCTCAAGAATATTGGTGTATAGGCTGGGTGTTTGATGGCATTGGATGATGTTTTCATGGTGACTATCATCGAGAGTAATGATCAAATCCAGAATTTACTTGTTGAATTGAAATGTGTTTTGAACCACTCCGTCCTCTTCCTCTTGAAATACCATTCCTGATGATTTAGTGGAAACTACTTGACGTGTAACTATCCAAAGGAAATGAGCAATCTGTTTGGAAACGAGAGACATATAAGCTGAATGGGAAACAGCAGTGTGTGTGTGTGTGTGTGTGTGTGTGTGTCTGTGTCTGTGTCTGTGTCTGTGTGTCTGTTTGTTTGTTTATGTGAGTGAATTATGGGATAGTTTTGTCAAAGTCCCATGCCAACATGATATGCCAAGTGTTCTCCTTCTGTAAGATTCATAACCCTGTTCTACATCACTTCTCCAGGTTTGTCATAATCATTTTGTGAAGGAGTACCGCACAGAGCTATTCTGAAACAAGCCTTTCTAAGAATGCACGTTTCCAGATCCCTTGTTTCTGAACCACCTCACTTATTCCAGGAGGGTGGGGTGACACTTTCCAGCAGTCCTTCTTCAGAATGACATATACAGGTCTGACTTGTCTATATATATCTCAAAGTGGAGCTTCCCTATGATCAGTACATTCATTTCTAAGTGTTGCTGCTTCTTTTCTCTGCAATGTGTCTTGTCTTCCTGTGGAGGAAGCAAGCAATAATTTGGAAATTTGAATTGTTGTATTGTCACCGAACTCCACATCAAGTGATATGATGTCAGTCTCCAGCAAGAACAAGAAATCATAATAAAACAAACAGGAGTAGGCCATTCAGCCCCTCAAGCCTGCTCTGTCATTCAATACGATCATGGCTGATCTCATCTCGGCCTCGGCTCCACTTTCCTGCCTGCTGTCCATAACATTTCCATACAATACTCATTAAAACTCCATCTAGCTCCTCCTTAAATTTACCCACTGTCCCAGCATCCACTTCAATCTAGGGTAATGAATTCCACAGTTTCACGACCTTTTGAGAGAAGCAACTTCTCTTCATCTCTGTTTTAAATCCTTAACATCAAACTATGTCCTCTTGTTCTAGATGGCTCCACAAGGGAAAACATCCTTCGCACAATTACTTTGTCAATCCCTTTATCATCTTATATACCTTAATTAGATGTAAAATCAATGCCAAACATCTATTGCAAATAACGGTCATTAATTCAGATAAGGAGTTTCCATGTCCATCTGCTACAGCATTGGCCATCTTATTTCCACTTCGTCTTTCAGGTCTCAGCTGTAGCAGCTAAATAAAAGACACATAAATATCGTGTCTCAAAGTGGTCCCACCTGGCACTGAGAATTAATTGAAGCAAAACTGCATGGCTCTGTGTGATTCCCATCAGTTAATTGATCTACAGGGACCTGGCTGAGGACTCTGCCAATTATCCATGCTTCGCATTTTGGAAAGGTCATGAGCATTAGACTGCTAATGAACAGAACTCGGGGTTGTGTGGGGAGGAAGTGATATGAAACCGTGCTTGTGAACATACGAAAGGGCGGTGTCAACTCACAGCTTAGGCTTGTCTCGTGTCAAATGAAATGGCAGCTGCTGCTGGTACTAAATAAATAGAAAGTGCACTTTGCATTATGGTCAACTCCCCCGACCCCTAGACCCTTGTACTATCCTCCTCCCCCACCATCACCACTCCACCTGCAGGAGCAAGGCTAACGGAAGCTGTTGTAAAGAGTTAAAGAGAAAATGCTGTGTAAGGAACTGTTATACAGAATGACTGCAGTTTCACTGCAGTAAATGTGAAATGCTCCAGTCTTAATGTTGACAGTCATTTGTTGTACTTCAAGCCTCCTTGCTGGCATTTTATTTTAATTTGGAGGGTGGGGAGGGGAGGGACTGAATTCTCCATTTCCTTTGAGTGTCTTGTTCACTTGAAAAGGTAGCAAGACATCCAAGCTGACCTTTCAGAGTCAGACCCACTATATCTTTCTCTAATCAGGCTGTTTGGAGTATGGGTAGAGAGGGACTTTTTTTTATCAGTTGTGGGATGTGGGTGTTGCTAGCTGGTTTTATTTATATAAAAAAAGATTTTATTGCCCGTCCCTAATTGCCCTTGGGAAGGTGGTGGTGAGCTTCATTTTTGAACTGCTGCAATCCATGAGCTATAAGTAGACCCACAATACCCTTAGGGAGGGAATTCCAGGATCCTGACCCAACAACAGTGAAAGAACGGCAATATATTTCCAAGACAGGATGGTGAGTAGCTCGGAGGGGAATTTGCAGGGGATGGTGCTTCCATGTATCTGCTGCCCTTGAGTTTCTAGATAGAAGTGACTGTGAGTTTGGAAGGTGTTGTCTAAGAACCTTTGGTGAATTTCTCCAGTTCATCTTGTAGATAGTCTACACTGCTGTGACTGAATATCAATGGTGGGAGCAGTGAATGTTTGTGGGTGTGGTGCCAATCAAGTGGGTCCTGCTCTGTTCTGGATTAGGTGACATGGATGGGGCAGGGGGAATGTGTGGAGATGAGATGGACAAAGGCCAGAGGAACATTTCTTGTTTTATTTTGTTGTTTTGATTTTTGGCTAGAGTGCAGGAACTCTGAGACAGCATTCCACCCTTTGCCAGTCCCGCCCAGCCTAAACTTCAATTCAGAGATTCCCAGACTGAAAATGGGGCATCCAGGTGGCTCTTTGTAAAAGTCAGTGTTCACAGAACTGGGATTTCTCCAACCTATGCTTGTCTGATCCAAGAAAGAAAATAAGGGCAATAATCTTTGAATAAATTTAATACTGAAACAGAATCATCGGATTTGAAAGTGCAAAAGATAATATGCCATATTTATAGGCAATTTACATTAACATCATTCTAAAATCAATATTTATTACACAGAATGATGACCAAACACTGAGTGAATGAGATTAATCAGCATACAAATCCTTTATCCTATTGAAACAACAATTTCCGCTGCAGTACTTTTAAAAAAAAGGCTTTTATTTCTCCAACTGGCTTTCAGTTCCATTAATGTACATTGCGAAGAGAATGGAATCTTTAATTAATTAACATCCAATTAATAATGTGCTTTGGGACCATTTAATGAAAGCGGTACCAAATTGAGAGCGATTTGGTGCTGAATAAAGGCCTTTTTTCTATCTGATATAACTTGAGCCTAATTGACAAAGAATCTTTCATTGATACATTACTGAGCACTGCCACTCATGGGAATACGTCATTGAATAAATTGTTATTAATTCAACTGGATCTTATTTGTATAATTCAATTATTCGTCAGACCAAAGCTATCCTTCTTATCATTGCTTTTCGGACCCCTGGGTTAGATCATTCTCATTTTTGATTAGTTTCCTTATTGACACTCTTTCACACTTGTCACCCTTGCATCTCATATCTTTATCATTCTATTTCTCTCACAGTGTCCCAATTATTATGCACTTGGTCATTTTCCTCTCTGTATCATTGTTGTAACCGGATGGGGTTCTAATTGAATCTCAAACCCAATGAAATTTGGTGGTGCTCTGAATATCTTTCAAAGCAATGTAACTGAATGAATTAAGGAAGGAAGAAGGAGTAATGGAAAGGCAAGCTGATAGTTAAATAGCACTAAACAAGAATGAGAGAGTGAAAAGACAATGAGAGAAAAAGCAGCTGAACTTTCTTCTCTCCAGCTGATACTTGTTAGTTTTCCAGTCTCCTTTGTTTGAGTGGTGGGAGGAACTAACATATGTTTCTGGCATTTGTGTTTTTCCCAAATAATTGAGTGTGAAAAGAATAATCAGCATCAAAATAATGAATTGTTTCTCTTTCGAGAAATTCTTGCAAAGTCAAGAAAACCAGAGTAAATATTTAAGGAATTTCATGGGCAGATTATACCCAATGCAATGTTATGTTTGACAAACTTTTGTACCGGTTTCGAAATATTGCATACATACAGGGTGAATTAATCATAATGACAAGCTTCGGCTAATTGCCCTTGTGTGGACATTCCAAGAGAATTAATCTTTTCTTTTTGGGTCAAATGCGGTAATAAGTACATTGTGAAAGCTTTATTTTAGATCACTAAGAGATAGACAACAACTCCCTGATGAAACTCACAGCTAAAAGTTTTCTTTGTTGTGATAAACCCATCTTCAGTTTTGTTAATAAAATTGTGCCATATAACCATGGATTAAATATTCCAAGAAATATTTTGTGAACACAAAATTATTTTCACAATGATTTTACTAATTCACTGAAGATCCTTGTACAGCACCTTCCAAACCCATGACCTCTTCCATCTAGAAGTGCAGGGCTGCAGATATGTGGGAACACTACCACCTTCAAATTTCCCTCCAAGACACTCACTATCCTGACTTGGAAAATTATCACTGTTCCTTCAGTGTCACTGGGTGAAAATCCTGGAATTCCCTCCTTATGGCATTGTGGGTCAACACACAGCAGGCACTGTCGCCTGACGTTCAGGTGGCCTGTCATTTACTTTAGATGTCTGATATTTGTTTCCCCTTAAATGGCTTGGTGTGTCACAGGGCTAGTAATCCAGAGCTCACAGACAAATGTGTGGGGACATGGGTTCAATTCCCATCGCTGCAAACGGTGAAGTTTGAATTTTATAGAAATCTCGAATCCTGAAGTAACTTTAAAGGCAATCGCTGTTGATTGTTGTGAAAACCTGAACTGATTCTTTAATAAAACAAAAGTCAGTGGAAAAACTCAGCAGGTCTGGCAGCATCTGTGACGGGAAAAAACAGAGTTAACGTTTTGAGTCCGGTGACCTTTCCTCAGGACTCTGACAAATCACCATGGCTGCAGAAACAATTCAAAGTTAATTATTAAATTAAAACACAGAAAGCCCACGTGTTAGTAACTAAAAAAACAAAGTCCTAAATGAACAATGAAAGTTATTGAAAAATACATAAAATACACAGTTTAAATAACAAAGTCGAAAATCTAATCTTTGCCAATCTCACCTTGTTTTCCCAAAAGATGCGTCAATGTCCAAATTGTTCAGGGACTGGGAGGATTCCACCACAAATTATCGTTTTGTACCAATGACCTTTCTTTGGTTCTGATTCTTGTTGGAGATGGTCACTGCCCAGAATTACTAGAAACATGTTTGTGTTGCACCAATCATCAGCTCAAGCCTAAATGTTACACCAGTTCCTTTGTATTTAGACACGTACCGCTTCAGTGCCCAAAAGTTGTGAATGGTACAGAACATTGTGCAATCATCAGAGCTTTACTGTTGAGCTTAAGGTGGAGGCAAAGTCATTTCTATCTGACAATGGCCCACCTGTGGAAGCAGGAATGGGAGCCATTTTGAAGAAATCCATGTTTATGTCATTTCTGATTGCGGACAGCCAGCACAAGGAAGAGAAAGAAAGGAAATGGAAACAAAACCAATTCATATTTCATAAAGAAAATGAGTATTACCATCAGGTCTGGCAGCATCTGTGGAGGAGAAAACAGAGTTAATGTTCCGGGTCTTCAGTTCTGAGGAAGGGTCACCGGACCCGAAATGTCAACTCTGTTTTCTCCTCCACAGATGCTGCCAGACCTGCTGAGATTTTCCAGCAACTTTGTTTTTGTTCCTGATTTACAGTATCCGCAGTTCTTTTGGTTTTTATGAGTATTACCACGTTGCATCGCTAATGTGCCTTCCCTCACAGCAATTTAACTTCTAGCAGTGACAATTCATTTCTCAACTAAAACAAGACTAGCAGTGACATATCACTCCATCAGGACTCATCAATGTTTGAGGATGATTAACACACGACTCATTTCCAAACACTGTGACTGTTGTCCCTGGGTAACACCTGGGTATTGTTTTAAATCCAGCATTGTTTCACATACAGTAATGGGACGAATTGCCAAATAAACCAATATAATTCTTTTACAATTAACATCATGGTTGTTCTGACATTTCAACTCCACATGTATTCTCAGGCTGTGGTGGCAGTGATGTGGATTTCTCACTCCTCACTACCTGAAAAAAAATTCTTGCTCAGCCTTCTTTACAAACTGCAAGGTTGTGGGTATCCAACATTGACATTGGGTCAAATATTCACCCAGTGAGATATATCTATCAATCTGTGTCTCTGTTAGATGTGAGGTGACTACGCCATGATGGCAGGCGAGTCGAATCATGCCCTCAAAATCAGAATATTCACCTTGTCATTATAGAATCATAGAGATCCGCAGCATAGAGAAAGACCTTTCAGCCTATCATGTCCATACCTGTCAAAAGAAGCTACCCAACTATTCTAGTCCCATTTCCCAGCATTTGGCCCATAGCCTTTGTAAGCCTTGGCATCGCAAGTGAACATCTAAATATTTCTTCAATGTTAAATATCCCCAGTACCCATGGTGCTTCACCAGACCCTTCAATGTGTTTATTACTAGATTGTTGGGTAATATACACTGCAGTCAGGGTTAAGAGCCCCTCTTGGTATGGGGTGTGGATTCCCATGTAAGCCACATTGGGTAAGCATAGCAGATTTCCTTTCCTGAAGGACATTTTTGAATCCGATAATTTTTCATTGTTTCCATCACTGATTCTAGCAGTCAATTCCAGAAGTATTCATTGAAATTAAATTTTACTAGTTACCAGGGTGTGATTTCACCCCGGTGCTAAGGGTTTTGGAGTTTTGATTACTTATCCTGTGACACTACAACTATTCTACCATCTCTCCCAGTTGAGCATCCTATCGAATGGGGGCATCACTTCTGAGGCATCCTTAGAAGACCACAACCTGCATGTTCCCCTCCAAACCACTCACCATCCTGACTTGAAAATATATCACTATTCCTTCAGTGTCGTTGTGTCAAAATCCTGGGATTCCCTCCTTCACAGCATTGTGGGTTAACCCACTACATAGGGACTGCTGTAGTACACCACCTTCTCAAGGGCAGCTAGGGATGGACAATAAATGTCGGCCCAGCCAGCAATGAACATGTCCCATGAGTGAATTCAATGAAAATTTCCTGAACGCACACTTCTGACACAAACTTCAGCTTTGGTCAGAGATTACTTCTCGTTAAGACCCCGTCTACTGACTCCAGTACAAAATCAAATCTCATCAACCCAAACTGCTAATCCATTCCTAAATTGCAGAGATGTTTACTTTATTTCTTTGCCTAAGTGTACATCCAGATGATTAAAGAGCGCAGCAGGAAGTTCGTAGAACTGTCTAGTGATTCATTAGTACATCTGCCCAGTGCATTTATTATTTACAGAAATTGTTGCTGTTAACACTGAAAACTAACAACAATGCTGTCACTGATTGAATTTGGTTATAAGCAATTGACACATACCAAAACCATTTATTGCATTCATTCACCAGATGTGGACATCACAAACAAGGACAGCATTTATTGTTCATTCCGAACTGCCCTTGAGGAGTTGATGATAAACAACCCTTCTTGAACCACAGCTGTCTATGTGCTGTGGGTTAATCCACAATGCCTTTAAGGAGGGAAGACCAGGATTTCGATCCAGTGTCTTGTTGGGACTTTTCAGAGCACAGCTAAGAATCAGATCCATTGCTGGATCTGGAGTCTGGAGTCACACGTAGGCCAGATGAGGTAAGGACAGTGGATTTCTTCCCCTCAATAAGCCAGATGGCTTTTCCTGATCAAGGATAGTTATTATGGTCACCATTGATGTGATTAAATTTTGTCTCCAGATTTATTCATCTAATCGATCTTAAATTCCCCAGATGTGAATGTGAGATATAAATCTCAGCTCATTGATCTGTAGTCCAGACCTCTGGTTTATTATTGCAGTGACATAACCACACGGTAACGTTAAAATATCAAAAACAAAGAAGACTGACATTTTGACGGCATAGCACTTTTCATGACCAGCACCGAATGTTTCATGTATTGAGATGTGCAAAATGTGGCAGGCCAGTTGTGCACAGCAAGCCCCCATGAGCAGCAATGTGATCATGATCAGAAAACTTATTTTTGTGCTGATTCTTTAGGGATAAATATTGGCCAAGACACCAGTAGAGAACTTCTCTACATTTTTTTGAAGCAGTGAAGTATGGCCACAGGAGAAGGCAGAAGGGCCTCTGTTGAACATCACATCCAAAAGTGTGTATCTCTGATAGTGCTACACTCCCTTAGTACTGCTCTGGATTTGTAACCTTGACTTGGTGCTCATGCTGTGGAGTGGGAATTGTGACTGAGAGGCAAAGGTTTCGCTGACTGAACCATGGCCGATACTTACTTACTTTTGTATGAAATTATATTGTTGCATTCAATCCATTCCATCATCCCCAATCATTCCCCGCAGCTCACCTGAAGCTGCTGTCACAGACAGGAAACAAAAAATATGAACAGTAAAGCAGGAGTCAATCATTTATCCCCTTGAGTCTGTTCCAATCCTGTTTAATGAGAACTCAACTAACTCCATATACATCTCGAACCCTTCATTAATATCTTGGCTGAGCAAAAATCATCAATTCAGTTTCAAAATTAACAATTGATCCATCATCAGTTATTATTTTGTCAAAGAGAGCTCCAAATTTCTACCGTCCTTTGCATGAAGAAACATTTTTTAAAATTTCACTCCAAAGATCCTGACTCTAGTTTTTAGACGCTGCCCTCAACTCCTAGACTCCCTAAATCCTGGAAGCAATTTCTCTCTATCTACTCCGTTTGTAACCTTTAATATCTTGAAAAATTTGAACGCGGCACCTCTTATTTTCTAATTCATGCCATCAGTTGTAATTTAATTCTGAATCTGGGTCACTAGCGGAGAGAAGCTATTTAATAATGAAATATTGCCCAAACAAGCCTGACCATGATCATAGTCACTGAATTGAAAGCAGTAATACGTATCATTACTGGAACTGTCTGTTCAACACCAGCTTCTTGTCTTTCCAAACATCATCCCCTGATGCACCCAAAGGCTGGTGAAATTGTACAAGCTGACTGGAACTATCCGTACTACTACTCACTTACCCACTCCATGATGAGCTGTTCTGCTCAACACCTGCCTGCCTGCTATCTCAATGCCCCATATAGAGCAAGCTCCCCGAGTGAGACCACTCAGTCCAACACCCTTTGAAGCAAGGGGTAGGAAATATGGGATGTGACTGACAAACTCCTTGTGGCAACCCGATCTGTCAAGTTGCAGGCTATGAACCAACACAGTGAGACTGGTCTTCACTAGGCAGACTCAGGACAAGCCTAGGCCCTTGTGCAATCCCTATTGCTGGGGACTCATTACAAACCCCTCACGGAGAGAAAGAAACAAGGCAGTACGTTACCAAGGATTGTCCCCTCTACAGACTGATCACCTAAACTCAGCAAGTAGGAGGCAATTGTTTGCCTGTGGGACCTGCACTCACTAAAAACTAACAATAATCCCAATCATGTGATAACCACATAACAATCAAGAGTCAAAAATCCTTTTTTGTTTGGAAAAAGTAGGTGGTAGCATAATGGTAAAAGTCACTCTTCTCGTCATCCCAGCCTAATGTTCTGAGGCCACCATGGCAAATGGCATAGATTGAGGGCCCTCTTGTGTTGCAGTGACTGTGTCTTTACTCCTGGACTAAGAGACCTGGTTTCAAGTCCCACCTTTTCTAGAGGCCAATTTTTCAACAAATCATGATCCATAAAACCTCAGAGGATTTGTGAGCAATAAAAAGCATGAGGGAACCTTTTGAAACATAATATCAAAGGGTCACATTCTTGCTGTCTCTGGCATTCAATTTTCGGTTGCCTGTAAATTGTCATAATCTCCAATGGTATTTCAACAACAATACAGTCTCCAGAAAACTAGTGAAACCTACAGTGACAATAATATGTATTAAAGACATTATAAAAACATTGTTTATTTATAACTTCCTTTTTTCTTCAAAAGTTAATCCATTCACTGTATGGCATTGGAAATGCATCATCCACGCACTTTAAAGGACCAGATGCAATAATTTCAAGCATTTGAAATATTTTATCTTGTGTAAATAAACACTGTACAATTGACTGGGGAGATCTAAGAGCCAGAGCTGAGAATCCAACAACATACTCCCTGGGACACAACTGTTTCAACAATCTAATGGATGACAGAGCTCTCAGCCAAGCCACATTGTGTATTCTTTATGGAGAGTTCACATGCTCATTTGACTGTTGAGAGGCCATGAGGTATGAAAGGAGACACATAGCTTAACATTGAATGAATGGGTGGTCATAGGGTATTAGCAGAGGGTCAGAGTTTTGTAAGAATGGTATAATGCACCCTGGAGCGTGGGTGGATAGGCATGGTGTTACGTTGGGCCACGCATGAAGGGAGGTTGTGGTGGGGAATGTTGGGGCAGGAGGTGGCATGGATAAGAAAGGAGTAGTGTGTGGAGTGAGTGGGTGTGAAAGCTGGCAAGAGAGCCTTGCTGATTTAATTATAACTAAGTCTAGGTTCCACAGAACTGAGGCAGGGCTGTTAAATGGGTTGCCTCAGCTCACAGTCGACACTTTGTGGCTGTTTTCAAACTCTTCATGGGCCAATGAACTTATGATACAATTCATCTACAAACGCATCAGCAGAATGGGTTTGAGAGGCTGATGGCCCCCATTTTGTTCTCATGAGTTAGGCTGTGGAGAGACAGAGAACAGCAATGTTGTTGGACAAGTTAAGACACCAGTGGAAGTGTGGTCCTGTCTAGGTGAATAAGGGCTCCAACTCCCAAACAAGCTGCTTTAATGTGTTATGATAACAGAGAAAGTCCCATAGAGCTGGAGGTAAAGCATTCTGGTGCCAATATTCAAAGGAAATAGTGACATTCAAGATTGTTTTAATTGAGCAAGTGAGACAGGAAGGTCCATAATCAGGGATGTTTGCACATGGCATTGAACTGCATGGTCAGAACGATCAACAATTCAACAACTACCTGATGACTTGGAGAAAAGAAAAACTGGAAGGCATATGAAGATCAGGAGACCAAAGACACAAAGAACGGACAGTCAGTTTAAGCCTAGGGAAGAGGCTCAGAGTGAAGGTGTAAAGAATATGAGTGAAGACTTGAAGCAAATGTATGGAGACAATCGTGGTACAGGATCAAAGTATGGAAATGGAACCTAAGCAATGAATTGGTTCTGGTGGGAGTAACTGGAGGAAATGGAATTGAGTGTTATGTGACAGAAACTGTCACCAAAACCAGAACAAAGAATCTCCAAAACAATTGTGGGTCTGGTTATATCTTTCAGAATCTTGGACAACATCAAGTGTAGAGGAATAGTGACTGGATACTGATGAAATGCAGATAGGGAGATGGATATGTGGAGTATGAGTAAGGACAAAATTGGAATCAAAAACATAAATTTCCGGAAAAGCTTAGAAGTTCTGGCAGCATGTGTAGAGAGAAATCACACTGAACATTTTGGGTCCAGTGACCCTTCCTCAGAACTGATTCCTCAAAATTGGAAACTGCCATATCAAGGTTGAAGAAGATTGGGGGTATCATCGAAGATAGCAGCTGAGAAAGGATTGAAATCTTACTGTCATCCATTGTGGAGAGAGAGAGAGGAGACATGATGAGGTCATTGAGAAGGGACTGCAAGGAAGAAAGCTAGAGGGCTCAAATCAGATGGGAATATTGGCTGGTGGGAGACTTAAACACAATGTGATTGGAAGAGGAAGGGTGACTAACAGGAAGAGATGAAGAAGGATTATCCACCAGTACTGTGGTGATAAAGAGAAAAATGGAATAAGAAACAGAATAACAATGAAAGGAAGGGATCACTCAAAGCCTGTTGGATATCTGACAATGACTTGTGAATTACATGTCATTATACTCTTGTTTCTTCTACTCCATAATTTACAGAGAATTCATCCTTTAAATTTTCTACAAGGCTTTAAAGATGTATGAGATAAAATTACAATCAATTGCCTGAAGCAAAAGTATAACAGATTTATGCAAAGAGTATTTGAATGTACTCCTTCATGACTATGAAAACAACATAGCTTAGAATCACTGCAGGCTTGCTGCACAAGCTTTGAAGTGTCAAAAATACATAGCCTATTTATTTATTATTTATTGAACTCTGATGAAAATGTTTTCTTACTTACTTTATACTCAATAAGTGTACACATTAGACCTGCATCACTTTTTATTGAGGATCTCTGCTGGTGGTACCGTTACATTAGCAAGAGAGAGAGAGAGAGACAGACAGACAGAGAGAGAGTAAACACTGATGGTGAGTTTAAACTGACAACCACTTCGCCACAGGCAAGAGATGAGGTTGAGAAAGTGTAACCTTCACTTCTAGCATCTGCGATCACTTGCTGTCATAGTTTCCAGTAACTATGGGTAATGAGAAGATGGAGAGTTCATGGTCACTTGGCTGAAGGGCATGAGTCCACAGGAGCTCCCAGTGGTCTCTGAGGGCAATTATGGCAGATCCACCTTTCACCACCTTCAATATTCACTCCCTACACCACTGATACACCCTGGCAGCAGTAAGTATCATCTACAAGATGCATTGCCGTCACTCAGCAAGGCTAGTTTAACAACATCTTCCAAATCTGCGAACCCTCCCAAATAGAAGGGCAAGGGCAGCAGCTACATGTGAAACTTATCAGTTGGACCACTCTGACTTGGAACTTTATCATTGTTCCTTACAGTCATTGGGTCAAAACCCTGGAACTCCTTTTCTTACAGCACTGTGGATGTGTCCACATCCCAAGGAAAGCAAAAAGTAACTCACTTCACCTTCTCAATGGCAAACCGAAATGGGTAATAAATGCTGAGTGAGACAGCAATTGCCATCATCCCAAACTAATAAAATAAATTGTTCTATTATGAGTCCTAATGAGTTGCTCTCTTTATATTCTCTCTAATGGAATAAGCAGTGATCCAATTGAAAATTAAGTTGCTAGCCATTTATTTGCAGGAAATTATGCTCGTTCTTAAACTATTCAAATTTTTGTGATGGGATGCATCTTTAGGGCAAGAATTGTAAATGTGTGGTTTGTAGTACCATTGATTATTTTTGATTTATTTGTCCGCAGTTTTGTTGTCTAATTATGAATGTTTCATGATATGAAGTGCCTCAGAGTGGGTACTAATAAAATGGATTAAGACATGCTGCAGTGAAAGGGAAACTGAACTGGGCCAGCCATCTAAATATTATGGATGCAAGACCAGGTCCAAAGCTGAGATTTTTATGATGTGTAACTGACCTCCTGATTCCTCAAAGCCTGTCCACCGTCTAAAAATCACAAGGTACAAGTCAGGATTGTGATAGAACACTGCACATTTGCCTGGATGAGTTGAGCTCCAGCAAAACTCAAGATATTTGGCACCTCCCAAGAAAAAGCAGCCCACTTAATTGTTACCACATCCACAAACATTCACACAAAGGGAAGGTTATGGTCTAGTGGTATTATCACTGGAGTATTATTCCAGAGACCCTGGTAATGTCTTGGGACTGGGTTTGAATCCTGCCACAGCGGATGGTGGAATTTGAATTGAATAAACATCTGGAACTAAGAGTTTAATGATGACCATGAATTCATTGTCAATTGTTGGAGAACCTCATCTGGTTAACTAGTGTCCTTGAGGAAAGGAAGCTGCCATCCTTGATAACAGGCATGGGGCTGGATGAACACAGCAGGTCAAGCAGCATCATAGGAGCAGGAAAACTTGACGTTTCGGGCCTAAACCCTTCATCAGAAATGGGGGAGGGGAAGAAGGTTCTGAAATAAATAGGGAGAGAGTGGGAGGTGGATAGAGGATGGATAGAGGAGAGGATAGGTGGAGAGGAGGCAGACAAGTCGAAGAGGCGGGGATGGAGCCAGTAAAGGTGAGTGTAGGTAGGGGGG
>JAHRHZ010000029.1:33803384-33883933 GCA_024137785.1 Ginglymostoma cirratum | reverse complement strand
GTCAAGTTTTCCTGCTCCTATGATGCTGCTTGACCTGCTGTGTTCATCCAGCCCCATGCTTGTTATCTCGGATTCTCCAGCATCTGCAGTACCTTTTATCTCTGAAGCTGCCATCCTTACCTGGTCTGGTCTATATGTGACTCCAAACCACAGCAATGTGGTTTATGCTTAAACTAAATGGGCACTAAATGCTGGCCTGACCAGTGATGCCCTCATCCTGTAAATGAATTTTTAAAAACTGTCTCCACCATCAATGTTCGGTAGCAGCAATATATACCATCTACAAGATCCACCCCAGAAATTCACAAAAGACCCTTACATAGCACCTTCTGACTTTATGGCCACTACCATTTAGAAGGATAATAGCCAGCAGACACATGGGAAAATCACCACCTGCAAGCTTCCCTCCAAACCACTCTCCCTGACGTGGAATAATATTGCTGTTTTGTCGGGTCAAAATCTTGAACTCTCTTCCTTACCACACTGTGGACATCTCTATACTCCTTGGACTTCAACAAGGTAGTTCAACAAGGAAGCTCACCACCACATTTTCAATGCCAACTCAGAAAGGATAACAAACACTGTCCCAGCCAGTGTTACTGATACCCCGTGAATAAGAATGTGCTCAGCACCGATGGAAACATTTGATGCTGACTACTGTTTACCATATGTAACATATGATGGAAATTCAACACTCTAGAGCTTGCAGTGAAGTGAAAATGTAACCACTAACATCGATAACATGGTGATTTTCTGAGATCAGCACCAAGATGGAATCTGTGCCCCACGGGTGCTCTTTGCTTGTTTTCACTTGAATTTAATTGATGTGTTTTCTATTGGTGGGATTAAGTACAAACTTAACATTTGTAACCACATTATTCATCATACTGAGATGAAATACCGGCTATTTCATACTTGTTCCATTCAATACAACTTGACTGAAATATTATTTTTATTGCGAAGGCCTAAAACGGTTCATTACTGAACTGTCAACAAATCACTATCATTGCATTAGTTTCAGATGACATATTAAGGGAAGAATTAGCTTGAAGCAGAGTTGAGTGTTGGAGAACATAATTCGATTTTACTGTGATTTTGGCATTTAAAGCAAAATTCAAACATTGTTAAAGTAAACAATTTAGCTGTGGTTAACGTGAAATCCTGGGAGAAAAGATTTCACTTATGATGACTCTTACTAACCCCACTGATTCGTTCCTAAAATTTAAAGGTTATCCCATGAGGTGAGTTTGGGTAGAATGGGCTTATATTCGACAGAGATTGGATGAACCAGAGGTGATCTCGTTAAAATCTATCACTTTCATACAGAAATTGATATGGTCGATGGGAAGATGTTGTTTTCCCCGGGCACTGGAGAAACTAAAACTCGAGTTAAAAGCTCCACAATTTAGGACTGAGTTGAGGAGAGGGGAGTACAAGTCTTTGGTATTCCCCACCCCAGAGGACTTTGGGTGGTTGATTAATGAGTGTTTGAATGAAGACATGAAGAATGCACCAATTAATGTTGATTGAACATTATGTTCCAGCGTTTGTTTAAATTTTAGATCAGGCAGATTGACTCTGGTTGGTTAAGGCACTGCCTTGGAAAATACATCAGTGAATAGGTGGTACCTCTTGTGTTGAGTTGAAACAGGAACAGCACATGCATATTTTCTGCCTGAAAGCATAGTTTTCAGTGCACACAAGTGATCCTGACTTTCAATTCTTAATTGGATGTCAGCAAAATTATTTGCACAATCAGGATTCTCCGATGAATGATGTCCAGTTGCAACATTTTCTCTTAATATTTGTAGGGTTGAGAAAAAGTCCCCATACTCTGAAACACTGGACCAAAATCCTGGACTTTGCAATGGCTTTTAAAAGTTAAAAAAAAAGGAGCAACTGGGCTATGGTCTGGGAAAATTACACAGACAGAGATAACTGTGTGGAACTATCGTTCAGCCTGAAATCTAATTCACACATTCTCTGTTAAAAAAACAGTCAACCAGGGCTAAACCCCACCCAACCCAGACCGAATGGGGCCTCTGCAGATTTCAGACATTCCACTTCGATCAATATTCATGCACAGAGCTAACAGACGTTCCACTGCAATCAATATTCATGCATCCGGCTACGGGACATTCTGCTTAATCGAAATACATTTACACCGAACTATCAGGAAGCCAATTGCCTCAAAAAGGGAACAGCAGTACCACAACGGCAAGCGCAGCTTTGGTGCGAAGATAAGAGACCCATAATTAATATAACCACGGACCCCGGCCTCACCTAAAGGAGCTACTGCCAAGCGCTATCTACCCTGCTATCTCCGGAGGACCCTGGAAGCAATTCCGAAACCTACCGACACAGCCCTGTTCCGCACCAGGGGAACCGACTACGACCAGCAGACCTGACAACCAACAACCTCTGAAACCCACTGACCCAACGGACAAGGCCTAAGACACATCCTGAGATGAAAGCCAGCCTGCAAAAACCACCACAAAGTAAGGAAGACCAATTAGTCACTCACTAAATCCCAAAACGCGTCCAACCGCATCAGTGGGCTCAACCCAGACTGAAGGCCTACACTGTCCGAAGTCTTCATCGAAGCACTGGCTATGGCAAGTGGGAATGGTCAGCTGTAATTCAAAATTGTGTTTATCCTCATTGGTGAGTTTATTTCCTCGAACCCCCAAAGTATCCAGCCTAGGGGAAGATAAGTGGTAGTGTGGGGAACCCCAAGATTAGGAAATGAGATTAAGGTGTCTGGGATTAAAACTACCGTTTAGCTTCTAATAGTATTCAACCTGTGGTAAGTTAATAGTCTATTTAAGAGTTACCGTCCTCTGAATAATTGATAGTGTCAATTTCACTGTTTCAGATTTGCCTTTCTTTTTATTTCTTGTAATATCCCACCTTTTGCATTTAATAAACGCAGAGATTCTTTTGCCTCTGAAACACCTGCCTCCTCCCTTCTTCATTTCACATTCCTTAATCAGTACAGTGTCAGAACCAGGGATCTGGGGCTGATCCGAACCATCTAAAAATCAGCAGCTTTACTAATCACAAACCAGAACCCTACAAGTTGGACATTGAGGTGCAAGTTTTTATAAGTACACAATTATTGGTACCATCAATGCCTAGCTTGTTGTGAACAACCAGAGGGATATAATGTTTGTTGATGATTCGGCAATCAGTAGGTCCTATGGCATACATCTGACATTACACTGACAGTGAATTCCATATCCCCAAATTCACATTAGACTGACTGGCAGGAGATCTTTTTGACTTGATTGCAGCATCCTGTTAGTCATCAGCACCACTCGTGTCATAACTTTAAGAGAGGTACATGTTATTATGATGTGTGATGTACCAATTTGAATGTAAAGGCGGCATGGTGGCTCTGTGGGTAGCACTGCTGCCTCACACTACCAGGGACAGGGGCTCTATTCCAGTCTCGGGCATTCTCCCTGTGTCTGCGTGGGTTTCCTCTGGCGCTCCAATTTCCTCCCACAGTCCAAAGATGTGCAGGGTAGGTGGATTGGCCATGCTAAATTGCTCATAGTGCCCAGGGATGTTCAGGTTAGGTGGGTTAGACATGGGAAATTAGTGGAATGGGTCTGGGTGGGATGCTCTTCGGAGGGGCGGTGTGGAGTTGTTGGGCCAAATGGCCTGTTTCCACACTGTAGGGATTCTGTGATCTTCTATGATCTATAACCTCACCACCAGTCACTGTCAGTGTCATGTAGTCAGCCAGTTCTACATATGGAATGTGGAATATCAGTAAGCAAAAATCTAAACTGTAAATAGTTAGTGTTGTTAATAAACCTCAAGATATCTGGCCTAACGGGAACTTAACTCTCTGTTGTGTATGTGATATGGACAAGGTTATAGAGAAGCGATTCAAAACTTTCCTACCATAGATTCATAGAATAATACAGCATGGAAACAGGTTCTTCAGCCCAAACTGGCCCACTCAGCTAGTTCCAATTGCCTGCATTTGGTCCATGTCCCTCTAAACACTCCCCATTCATGTACCTATCCAAATGTTTTCTAAATGTTGCTATTGTACCTGCTTCAACCATTTTCTCTGGCAACTCAATCCATATATGCACCAACCTCTGTGTGAAGAAGTTACCCCTCAGGTCCATCTTAAATCTTCCCTCTCTCATCTTAAACCTATGTCCTCTAGTTTTCAATTCCCCATCCGCGGGAAAAAGACGATATAAATTTATCCTATCTATGCCCTTCTTGATTTTATATACCTCAATAAGGTCACCCCTCAATCTCCTGCAATCCAAGGAATAAAGCCCTATCCTGGTCAACCTCTCCCTGTAACTCAGGGCTACTAGTCCTGGCAACATCCTTGTAAATCTTCTTTGCACACTTTCCAGTTTAACTATGTCTTTCCTATAATAGGGTGACCGAAACTATACAATACTCCAAGTGCGGCCTTACCAACAATTTATACAACTGTGACATAATGTCCCAATTCCTGTACCTAATGCCTTGACCAATGAAGGCCAGCATGCCAAATGCCTTCTGTGAAGCGGCTTTCAATGAACTACGTACTTGTACTCCTAGGTCCCTCTGTTCTGCAACACTCCTCAGGACATTATCATTTGCTGTATAAGTCCTACCTTGGTTTGACTTTCCAAAGTGCAGCACCTCACACTTAACTGTATTGAATTGCATTTGTCAATCCTCAGCCCACTTCCCCATCTGGTCAGGATCCCTCTGTAACTTTTGATAACCTTCTTTGCTACCAATGATACCTCCTAATTTTGTATCATCTGCAAACTTACTAATAATGCCTTGTAAATTCACATCCAGATCATTTATGTGAATAACTAATAACAGAGGTCCCAGCACCGACCGCTGTGGCACACCATTAGTCACCAACCTCCAATCCGAGAAACAACCTTCAACCATCACACTCTGCTTCCTACCATCGAGCCAAATTTGAATCCACTTAGCTGGCTCTCCCTGGATTCCATGTAACCTAATCTTCATGACTAGCCTGCCGTGTGGGACCTTGTCAAAGGCCTTACTAAAGTCCACATAGACAAAATCCACTGCCCTACTCATATCTGTCCTCTTGGTTACCTCTTTGAAAATCTCAAAAATTTTTGTCAGCCATGACTTCCCGCACACAAATCCATGCTGACTATCCCTGATCAGACCTTGACGATCCAAATATTGGTTGATCCTGTCCCTCAGTACCCTTTCCAGCAACTTGCCTACCACTGATGTCAGGCCCACTGGCCTGTAGTTCCCTGGCTTATCTTTGTTACTTTTCTTAAACAATGGAACAACATGAGCCACTCTCCAGTCTTTCGGAACTTCACCAGTGGCTAAAAATGAAGCAAAAATCTCTGCAAGGGCCTCTGCAATTTCCTCCCACAATGTCCGAGGATGGACTTGGTCAGGTCCAAGGAAATGCATCCGCCTTAATGCGATCTAAGGCTGCAAACATCTCCTTTCTGGTAATATGCCTGTGGTCCAAAACATCCCCATTGGCAGGGTAGGCATGTGGCATATAGAGATTTAAAAAGAATCAAATCAACTTGAAAAGTAGAAGGTCCTTCATGGATGTACAATGTATATTCAAGAGTGAGAGTTTCTGTGAAGTGTATGGCTGGATATCTGCATGGCAACAAAGTTATTCAAACAGTTTTGCACACAGATAAATACCTGCTCTGAATGGTTCGCATAGATCTGCTGGATGTTGATTACTCGTGCATGGATATCTTTTTGGAAGTTGAATGGAACCTCAGCAACCAATAAGTGAACACTGCTAAGCTCCTTTTCACTCCAGATGCTCCCCTTGTTGAGCTAACATACTCACAGCAGCCCTCCAAAATAAACACAACCTGATCTCAGTTAATAAACTAGTTGTTCTGAATACTTAAACGATTCTGTTACGAAGTCATAAAGAATTAGTTGTGAATGATGATGAAACTGGGGAGAAATCATCAGTTTTGACGGCCTTTCAGATGCAGTACAGTAACTCGAATATTTCAGCAAAGAAAAACTTTGCTCAATGAATGGAAGGTATATTACTGATTAAACAGTAAAATTACTCTGCAGTGTAGCAGTAGAAATGTTTCAAAATTCTGACAGCTTTTTTTCATGCAGTCCTGTCCACAGTGAATGCAATCCATCAAAAATTGCAGCAACATCTTCATCCTTCTGGTCCAAGTTCCTAACTGATTTGAACCTTGTCTAGCTGACCTTGTTGGTATGCAGCTTGTGGAACTTCAAGGCGGGATCAAAGTGAACACTTAATGTGCCAACTATCAGTCAGCCAGCAAGCTGACAATGCAGCTACATTTCATGCACACTGACTATTAATGGGTGAATATGAAGAATGACCAAGAGGTTAAGTGAATGGAAATATCTTGCTGTGCATATCCAATCAGAAATCACCACCTTCAGAACAGGGATTAGGAAAGAAATCAGTGTGAGAGGAAAATATACAAATTATAGAAGAAAACATTTTCTTTAAAGTGAATAACAAGACCATATCCTATTTACACAGCATTTTTAAGGCACCAAAATATTCCCATGATGAATGAGAAGAATTTAATTAAACAAAATGTTGCACCAAGTCACCTCAAGAGGTATCAGGACAAATCAGAACAGTCATAAATTAGAATTTCATACTAATGAATGAGAGAGAAAGAGAGGAAGAGAGGCAGATATGTTCAAAATGGGAATTCTAAAGCTTGTAGCCAAAGCTACTGAAGGCATGGGTTCCAAAAAAATCAGAAATGTTAGGACCACATCTAGGCCACTCAACTCTTCAAGCTGTTCCATCATTCCATATGATGACAGCTGAACTGATTACCACAAGATTCATATTCCTGCCTATCCCAATACCCTTTGAATCACTTGTTAGTGAAAACTCTATTTAATCTGCCTTAAAAAGAATCTATGCACCGACCTCCCCCATTCTGCGGGAAAGACAGCTCTGCAGACCCAGGATTCTCTGAAAGAACACATTTCTATTTGATTCTATCTCAAACAAGAGAGTCTTTAATTTCGGATTATTTGTGTACTGTTTATTATTTTTTAGCTCAGGAGGTTGAAGGATGACTTTACCAAGATAGGAAGGGGTAAGTTCTTACCCAATTAACATTATTGTTGCTTTCGGATCCAGTATTCAGTGCCATGCGCAATTTTTCTTTGAATAAGGCTTCCTGACTGTGAATGAACTTTTGATTCAATAATGTCTGAAAATATGGAGAGAAAGCAAAGTTCTAAAGATGGGTCACTGGACCCAGAATGTTAACTCTGCTTTTTCTCCACAGATGCTGCCAGACTTGCTGAGTTGCTTCAGCAAATTCTGATTTCCAGCATCCACAGAACTTTTTTTTGGCTTAACATCTGGAAAAATTAGAAATTCTCAGCTGATTCAGCAACCTCTGTGGATGAAGAAATAAAGTTTATATTTTAGGTCAGTGATCTTGCATTAAAATTGTGTGATAATATTAAAATACATTTTAAAATACATTTTAATATTATTTATTTTAGAGTTTGTTTTGTAAACTAGTGGCATATGGATTTTGGTCTGTGTGTATGAGATGGTTTAGTGATTAATTTGGTAATATTTCTGTATTTGTTTCTTTGAAACAAACATGACAGAAAGTTACTTTCTGAAGTGATGGTGGAATTAGTTTGCATCGGGGGAGTTTTAGGAGCAGACACATTAAACATTGACCAGCATAAACATTCGATTGGTTTGAAGAATCAACGATTAAGATATTTATGCCTGAGGGAAATATTTATAACTTAGAAATCTTCTTATATCAGATTGCCGATGTATTTGTTGAGGTTAAATGTATGAAATTATTGTCCTGGAACAAGGAGTTCATCCTAAGAAGTTAGAGATCAGTTAGCTCAGTGTTTTAGTTTGAAAGTTCAGGACTAACACAGTTTGGTTAGAACCTTGATGGCACCATTTGAAGCTGAGGAAGCTCATTGTGCAAATATTTAAAGAAGAGGCGATTAGACTTTCAAGACCAGGAATTGAAAATGACAGTTAAGAAAACCTATAAATGTCATAAGGAAAGGAACTCTCTCCCATGTGTGAGTACTGTAAGATGGTCTCTCACTGAAACATAAACACAATACTAAAGATCTGTTAAAACAATAAAAAACAGAAAATTATTCCATAAAATAAAGTAAACCAAGCTCTTTATACACAATACAGTTTGTCATGTTCTGATGGAATACTTTATCTTTACTGAGTGTTTCAGAACATGTCAAATTGTGTAGTGCGTAATTAGCTTGGTTTATGTTATCTTATGGAGTAATTTTCGGTTTTTTATCATTTAAACAGATCAATAGTGTTGTTTACATTTGAGGGAAAGACCATCTTGTTCATTAAAAAAGACGCAAGATTTGATCAATCAAGCCAGATTTCAGTCTGGATCTGACTTCTCCAGTCATAACATCAGCTGGGTCCATAACAATTCAGAAATGTTTTGATCAAAAATAAGATGCGAACCTATAATATTCTAGATATGGGGATTTCTTTCACATTTTGAAATGTATTCTTTAGGAGTCAACATATGAAACAACTTCCCATTGTCTTTCCAAATAAATATGGAGCTACAATTCTATATTTCAATTTAACTGTGACAGTGTTAGAGAAGTCGGCGATGTATCTGTGAAGTCACTGGACCAGAGGTCCAAGTTAATGACCTGGAAACATGTGTTTGAATCCATGACGACAGCTGGTGGAATTTGAACATAATTCATAAATCTGTAACTGTAAAGTCAGACTGAGTAATGGTGACTATTAAGTTACCTTTTATTGTTGTAAAAATCTGTCTGGTTCACTTAAGAAATCCCCATTCTTATGTGATCTGACCATATATGATGTGCCAGGTCCACGGGGATGGAATTACCTCTAAACTGCCCCCTATAAATACGTAGTGAGCCATTCAGTTGAAAAACTATTAAGGGGAAACCACACGTGTTCCCCAAATCCACATGTCTATAATCCCATGAAAGTATAAGTGTTTCATCCAAACAATTTGGATTTGAATAATTGAAAATTAATAAATAAATATAACTTTTGACAATTGCCAGAGCTAAGGTCAACACGGTGGCTCAGTCGTTACCATTGCTGCCTCACAGTGCCAGGGACCCAGGTTCAATTCTACCCTTGGGTGACTGTCTGTGTTGAGTTGGCACATTCTCCCCATATCTACATGGGTTTCTGTCAGGTGTTCCAGTTTTCTCCCATAGTCCAACGATGAATTGGTTAGGTGCATTGGCCGTGATAAAACACCTGTAGTGTTCAGGGATATATAGCGGGGTGAATTAGCTGCGGAAAACTCACGGTTATAGCAATAGGATGAGGGTCTGGGTGGGGTGGTCTTTGAAGTGTTGATGTTACTCGATGAGCCAAATGGTTTCTGCACTGTAGGAATTCTATAATTCTATCTACCTGTGCATGCACACATGCACATATACACTTCTCCTGAGCGGCTTTGCCAATATTTATTCCTCAATTAACGTAATTGTAATGGAATGTTTGCTATCACAGTGTTGTTTTGTCTGAGCTTGCTGTGTGTAATTTGAGTGCTGCATTTTCATATCACCACAGTGGCTGTTGCTTGAAGATGACTCATTAGTTGTAAACTCATTGGAGCATCCTGACGACAAGAAGAACATTGTGGGAATGCAAGATATTCCTTTCTGTATCGGGCTGTAAACTTTTCCTTTAATGTTTTATGCCTTTCTTTTCACTTCTTCCATTGCTGAGCCAGTTTGAAAAGAGCAATAGTTGCCTTTGTGATGAATGATGCTATCTTAACATCCTGAGCAGAATATTGCCACAATCACTCCCATTGCTTTCAATGCATGTGAGATGTGAGCAATGCTGGTATCTGTGCTGATTGAGGACGCTGGTATTGACAATAAACAGTTAAATTAGAGCAAGAGGCAAGTGAAAATTACACTTCAGCTTTGATGGAGTACAGCTGTGGGGGTTGAATGAGGAAAGAGGATCTGTAATAGTTCTTCCTTAAGATTGAAAGCCTTGTCACTGCCTTTCAAACATTTCATAGGTGCTTGACTTTTATTTTTCACACACAAAGAAAACTATTTCAGTTTGCTTCTAACAGAATTAAACACTGTTAAATTATAATCTGAAATTATTTTTTATATTTCTAAAGGCATGGTTTATTAAGCTTCTGTTCCTGTGGTTAAGATTTCATTTATAAGATAAACCTTTCTCTGAATAAGCAATGATTTTAAATGAAACAAGAAAAGCCCATGAAGTTGCTGTTTTAAACTAATGAACAACTCAAAAGTGTTTATTGATTGTGAGGATGCGGTAAGTTGCTAACATTCTTCTCAAATAAAACTTCCAACATTGAAACTGTGTGGGTGACAGGATATAATGAACATACAGAACAGGACCGTGACTATCCAGTTGGCAAACACACCATATGATGGTGATTTGGGGCTCCACAAGTCTGGACAGTCCCCGAGCAACCTTTTATAAGTCAGTTATAAGCAGTTAGTGGAGTGACAATGATGAATAGGTGACAGTTCTTCTCCCTACCAGAACCCACATTCAGTCTCACAATGTCACTCTCTTTGTTTAGTCCCTTGGTTCTCAATACTGAAGCATGTTGATTACAGAATTCTCACTCATGTTTACAGACCAGGAACATTCCTCGTCACGATGGACATTTCGGCACTGTACACCAGCATTCCCCCTCAATGATAGCATCATTGCAAAAGCCTCAGTTTTCAATACCACCAACTGCCAATTTCCAGACGCCATCCTACAACTCATCCGCTTCCTCCTCAAACACAATGTCTTCACTTTTGACAACCAGTTCTTCATCCAGACACATGGAACAGCCATGAGGACTAGATTTGCTCCCCAATATGCCAACATTTTCATGCACAAGTTCGAACAAGACTGCTTTGCTGCACAGAACCTCCAACCAACACCACACACCGGATACATTGATGACATTTTCTTCCTTTGGACTCATGGTGAGGAATCCCTGAAATAACTACACAGTGATATCAACAAGTTTCATCCCACCGTCAGACTTACCGTGGACTACTCTTTCGAATCAGTCTCATTCTGGGACACACGCATCTCCATCAGGGACAGACACCTCAGTATCTCACTCTACCACAAGCCCACAGATAACCTCACGATGCTGCACTTCTCTAGCTTCCACCCTAAACTTATTAAAACAGCCATTGCCATTGGACAAGCCCTAAACATAGACAGGATCTGTTCAGATGAGGAGAAATGCGACGGATACATGAGGTGTTGAAGGATGCCCTCACAGGAACAGGATTCGATGCTCAACTCATTGATCACCAGTTCCAATGTGCCACAGTGAAAAGCCATAATGGCCTCCTTAAAAGACAGACATGAGATACGACCAGTAGGGTACCCTTTGTCATCCATTACTTGCTGGGAGCAGAGAAACTGCACCATGTTCTTTGCAGCCTTCAACACGTTATCAATGACGATGAGCATCTGGCCAAGACCTTCACCATGCCTCCACTTTTCACCTTCAAACAATCACCAAACCTTAAACAGGCCATTGTTCACAGCATACTACCCAGCCTTTAGGACAACATCGACCACAACAACTTACAACCCTACCATCGCAACCTCTGCAAGACATGTCAGATCATTGACACTACCATCACACGTGGGAACACCACGTACACGGCAGATACTCATGCGACTCGGCCAACGTTGTCTATCTCATACGCTGCAGGCAAGGATGCCCTGTGGCATGGTATATCGGTGAGTCCATGCAGATGCTACAGCAATGGACGAATGGACACTGTGCAACAATCGCTAGACAGGGGTGTTCCCTCCCAGTGAGGGAGCACTTCAGCGGTCAAGGACACTCAGCCTCAGATCTTCAGATAAACGTCCTCCAAAGCAGACTTTGGGATACACAACAACACAGATTCACAGAGCAGAGGCTGATAGCTAAGTTCAGTACCCATGAGGACGTCCTTGACTGGGATCTTGGCTTCATGTCTCACTACAGATGACCCCACCACACTATACACTCTCACACATACACACACACACATACGCACACATACACACACACACACACACACACACGCACGAATCTATGGGGCGATTTTATATTTGCAGATATATTTTATTTTGTTCAAAAAGTACACAATTTAAAGACAGTTAGTCAATATGGTGTTTTATAAATTCCTACTTTAGAAATAAAACCAGGCTGACTCCAAAATAAAACGCAAACAGATTCTGAACAAGGTCTCACACCTAACATGCATTGTCTGATCTAAAATGTCACCTCTTATTTACACTGATAAAACCTTTAATTCTCTCAGAACTGTGACTTGAAAGGAATTCGGGGATTTACATATACACATTAATCAATTAAAACCTTCTAAATGATTAAAGATTTAAGAGCATCTTAAGTTTGTTTAGTACATCCTTATCATGGTGTGACCTCTTGATCTTTTACTTATAAATTCTGTGTCTGATACTACCTCTCTCATTAACACCTGAAAAAGGACTGAGGCTCCGAAAGCTTGTATTTTCAAATAAACCTGTTGGACTATAACCTGGTGTCATGTGATTTCTGACCTGGTACAGACTCTTTCAGTGTCTCTCTGTACCTTTGAAGTGGGGGTGCTAGTATTGGACTGGGGTGGACAAAGTCAGAAATCACATGACACCAGGTTATAGCCCAACAGGTTTGTTCAACAGCACAAGCTACCTGATGAATCGACTACACTCCGAAAGCTTGTGATTTCAAATAAACCAGTTGGACTATAACCTGATGTTGTGTGACTTCTGACCGTCTGTGTACCTTCCACTCAACTCTGCTAACAAACACCATTTATTGCACAAATCAATTAGAGACATAGGAAGATGAGGGGGAATAAAAAAAATCCTTTGTCTTCTTGGGATCATGACTGCCCTTGTTGCAGTCTCTTGATAAAACAATAACAAGGGTATGTCAATCAATGGGAAGGTCTAATGATGCATTGATGCGTGTGTGTGTTTCTAAGCCAGAAGGCCCATGTTCAAATCTCACTCCAGGACTTGATAGTCAAGGAAGATGTGTTAGTGGTCAAACAGATTGAGTATCCAATAGAAAAGCCTTCCACCACAAGCCAGGAACAGGTAGTACGCGAGGGAGAGACACATTCTGGTTGGTATGGTTTGGGATTTGTGTCACTCCTCTGCCTGTGTTGGAGATTGCCAGTCTGTGGGTTGGAAACGTCTTCAGGCACAGAACATGAGAATATGATCTGTCAGTTTCTAGTATAGGATTTTTAAGGGACTTGACAGGGTAAATGCTGAACGGATGTTTCCTCTCATATGGGAGAGTCTAGGACCAAAAGGCATAGTCTCAGAATAAAGGGCAGGCAATTTAAGACTGAAATGAGGAAGAATTTCTTCTCCCATAGGACTGTGAGTCTGTGAAGCTCCTTGCCACAGAGAGCTGCAGCGGGAGAGTCCTTGTGTATGTTTAAGGCTGGGATAGATTCTTAGTCAGTTGGGGAATCATGGGTTATTGGGACAAAGGGCAAAAAGGGAGTGTGAGAAATATTGGGTCAGCCATTATCCTACTGAATGGTGGAGCAGTCTTGAAAGGCCAAACAGCCTACTCATGTTCTTATTTCTTAGAGCCTTATGGTTAAGTAATCAAAATCAGATCCTGACATTACACATAAAAATTCAAATTGAGGATAGCTTTGGGAAACATTGATCTAAAATCACCTTTTCCCTTTCTAGAGCCTATGTTTAATGCATGTCACTTGCTAATGTTTTGTATGCAAGAATGTTATTTTCTGGAAGATAAATCTCTTTTACTCCTTTCCTCCCAGTTGCCAACAGTTGCTTGCTGCTTTTGGATGTATTCTACAGAGATCTTTGTTGTTTAGGTGAGGTTTAATGAACATGTAACTGTGCCTTTGAGGTCAGCTGTATTGTGTTCTCAGCAGTCATGTGATAATTGGCTGCCTGACAATTGCAACTTGTATAGATCAGAATGTGAACAGATTGTCCATAAATGTGTTTAAATGTGACCTGGGCATCTGACCTGACCTTGTATAAAGATCTAAAGAACTCCTGCCAAAACATTTCCCAATTTCCTTTCCTCAGCAAGGTTTCAATTCTTTTTCTCAACGTCTTTGATCCCTGTCCCTTTTCCTCCCACTCACTGCCCTCCGTGGAGACATCCCATTGCAAGTGATGGGCTTGGACAGATTGGACATTCACTCCAGAAATCAGTTTGTTGTATCAAGTGTCAGAATATTGCTAGACCTTGCTTAGCCATGTACAGCCTCACAGCCCTTGGGCCATTATTTCCCACAATGGAGATAGGCTATCTCTTCTACACTTTTCTAAAATGTTTCCATTTATTATGGTGGCTTGCTTTCTTTTCACAGCTTCAGCACATGGCGTATTCTCCTGACCCAGATACAGCAACAAGGTGGCTTCCAAATGCCCGGAAAGCCAGTATAGGCCTGGTGCTTGGCAGGGCAGTCTCCTGGTGTGGCAGTCTCCTGGCATGAAGGTCTGATCCTGGCATGGAGGTCTCAACTTGGTGTGGAGGTCATGTCCTGGCTTCAGAGGCAGCTTCTAGATATTCTAGCAGCTCAACATGGATGTCTAGTTCTAGTGCGGATGTCTAGTTCTGGTGCAGATGTCTAGTTTTGATGCGGATGTCTCATTCCCCTGCAAATGTCTAGTTCCGGTGTAGATGTCTAGTTCTAGGGTAGATGCCTCGTTCCAGGGTAGATGCCTCGTTCCAGTGCAGATTTCTCGTTCCAGTGCAGATGTCTCGTTCCAGTGCAGATGCCTCGTTCCAGTGCAGATGCCTCGTTCCAGTGTAGACGTCTCGTTCCAGTGTAGACGTCTCGTTCCAGTGCAGACGTCTCATTCCAGAGTAGATGCTTCATTCCAGTGTAGATAACTCATTCCAGAGTAGATGCCTCATTCCATTGCGGATGTCGAGTTCCGGTGCGGATTTCTAGTTCATGTGGAGATGTCTTGTTCCAGCGTAGAGGTCTAGTTCCAGTGCAGTGTCTAGTTCTCGTTTAAATGTCTACTTCCAGTGCGGATGTTTATTTCCAGTGTGGATGTCTAGTTCCAGTGCGGATGTCTAGTTCCAGTGTGAATGTCTCGTCTCGGCGTGGCTGGACACCTCAGCCTGGCGGGGTAGTGTTGGCCCATTTTGCCAATATACCCTGTACCTGAGAGCCATTAATTGAACCGTGATGAACTTTTACCTTTTTTTCTTCTTATTTATGACTTCTGTCACAAATTTATGTGCCAAAGTATGTAAACTTATAAAACTTTTCACTGTATTTTTTTTGTAAAAATATACATGGCAATAAATTGCTATTCTATAAGACGCTCAATTCTGCTTCCAAGGGCAGTTGATGCCAGTCATGCCAAAATGTTCACATCCTGAGAATTCATTTGTAAGAATCAACTGAGGCCCTTACAGAACACCAAAGCATGACTGGTCAGTGAAAGTAGGCTAACATCTCAGAGCTCAGCACTTTACACTGTATCAAACATTTTCTGTGGTAGCCTAACCATAAAGATCTAGCATTTTCAACCTGGTCCACTAATTCCTGCCTGCAACACTGTTGCTTAACAGCGAATATTAATAATTATTACATATCTTCCAATCAACTCATTGAGAGATTTTATAATACCTCACTGGCGCAGTTGGGACTTGAACCCAGGCCTCCCGAGCCAGAGATAGGGACTTTGCCATTGCACCACAAGCGCCAGCAATTTTTAATCTACTATATTTCAGACATTAGAAAATAGAACATAGAACTGCACAGCACAGGAACAGGCCCTTCAGCCCACCATGTCTGTGCTGACCGTGGTGTCATTCTAAATTAATCCCATCTGCCTGCACACGGTCCTTAGCTCTCAATTCTACGCTTGTTCCGGTCTGTGGCTAAACACCTCTTAAATATTGCTATTGCATCTATCTCTACCACATCTCCTGGCAGCACGTTCCAGGCATTTACCACACTGTGTAAAAAATGTTCCTTGCGCAGGTCCATTAAACACTACCCCTTCTCACTTTAAACCCACGACCCCACCTTATATTTGACATTTCTACTCTCGGGAAAGCTATCCACCCTACCCACTCCTCTCATAATTTTATAAACTGTATCAGGTCGTCCCTCAGCATACAACACTCCAGCAAAAACAATCTGAATTTGTCCAACAGTTACATCTTAGCAAGTTCACTTTTGATTTCTTTTCCATCTAACGGCACCACATTACACTCCTGGCTCGCTGTCAAGTCAATTGATTGTGCATCATCTGACCAGCTCCGTAACAATTTGAGGTAATTGAAGCAAGTGGGTTTAGTTCCAAGGCCTGATTGAAATCCGAGTTTAACTCAGTCATTCAAAAAAGCAGAGGAGTGAATCTAGCAATACTAACAGAACAGAGATAATTAGAGACCTCAATACAAATTTAATTGCTGATCACCATCTATGTCCTTCACATGTTAATATAAACAATAAGCTGTGAATGCTGGAGATCTGAAAGAAACAAAACAAAAAGAAAACACTGGAGAAACTCAGCAGGCCTGGCGGCATCTGTGAAGAGAATAGAACAGAATTGTAATTCATTGTCACATATATTTTTGCAAAAAAACAGTGAATAAACATTTTAGTTGCCATACTCTGGTGCCTATATTAATAATAGAAATCATGCGTAAAGAACAATTAATCATCTTTGTTCAATTCATGGCTCATGCGTTCCTGAGGTTGAGGGACAGGAAGATTCAGGAACTGCGTTCTCCACTGATACAGAAAACCGACATTGAAGTTACCGAATCTCGGACCGGTGGAAATTCCAGGCTGGAAGACGCCACTGAAGCTGTCTCAGGGAATTCCGGGCTATTGGAATCCCGTGCCAGACCCACCACAACAGTCAAATGCCAAAGCAGACCACCACTCTGCAGGGCCCACCAGGAATCATCACAATGACGAGTGGAGTAGGTTAAAATTGCCTTTAAATGGGAAGAGATTCTATCGTTCTTCCATCAGAAATGTCCAAATGTTATTTTATGGAGACAATGTTACCTAATGTAATTCAGCTCAAGTATAGGACTGCCAGTATTTTGTTTGGCATTTAACAACTCCTTGATGTTCATGTTTTAATATTTACAGCAGGAATCCAGTCGATCATCATAAAGTTTTCCCTCTATAAAAATAACACAAAGAAAAGAAAACACTTTGATACAAAGCAGGGGGAGAGTTAATCACTTGCCTCTAAGCAGTTAACATAGGAGAGATTATATTAGCTGAATGCCAAAGATTTGCAGACCAGGATAGGAACACGTTAAACAGGGAGTAGGTATTAATCAGAGCAAGTGGAAGTCACATATCCCAATCGATCGTCCTGATTTAATCAGCTTGAGATGCTTACAACATTGTTTGTCACATTCGTCGACTGTTTATTCACCCGCACAGAAAGTCTCAGAACAATCTTTACCATCTGACAAATCTTAAAGAAAAATAACCAGGGAAAAAGGCAGGATTGTGCGAAAGTAAAAAGTAATTCATGCACCTGAATCTTTTGAAGAATGGTCAACCAGAAATGAACATGAAACCATTTGTGTGACAAAACTAATGGGAAAACATTAGATCGAAGATGAAGCCATTGAAAATGTCACTCGGTTACATATGATTAAAAATTGTAATTGTGCATTTGGCCATGTGATCTGTAACTGAAGCAACACAGGATCTAAAATTACATGCTTAGTGATCCACTGCTGTGCAGCAGGACAAGATAATCACAATGATTCCAAATGCAAACCTCAATGTCTGCCACTTTTAAAATGCAGGGCAGGACAAAAGATACAAGCAACGTTAGCAATTGGGTCCTTACGCCAGGAACAATGTTCTCCTCGCGAAAAGGGTCAGTTCAATGCATGTTCCCAACAGCGACCAATGCTGAGAAAGCCTTCTCCAAGAGCGTTCGGATATCAAATCTTGTGAGGTTAAATTGAGCAGAGTGAAACAGAATCAAAAGCCACATAAAATAGGAACAGGAGGGGACTATTCGGCCCCTCAAACCCTGCTCTACCATAGCTGATCCGACATTCCTTATGTCCACTTTCTTGCCAGTTTCCCATAATGCCTTGATTCCCTGACTAATCAAGTATTTATATGTCTCAGCCTTAATTATACACAAGGACTCTGCTCCGCAGCTCTCTCTATCAGGGAGTTCTAAATACTCACAACTCTTTAAGAGAAGAAATTCCTCCTCATTGCAGTCTTAAATTGGTTCCCTTTTATTCTGAGTCTATGTCCTCTGAATCTAGATTCTCCCATGAGGGAAAACACCCTGTCATCATTGACCCTGTCAAGCTTTTTGAGAAATCAATACGTTTCAATGAGATTGTCTCACATTCTCCTAAACTCCAGTGGTAGGATCCCGAACTGTTTAAATTTTGCTCATAAGAAAATCCAAAATGGGACTGAGTAACAAAAGACCTGCTGATGGAATAGCCAGGATTCAGTGGAGGGATACAGATTTGACAAGGAATAGCAATGTGTCAACCTCTAAGATTGCTTTCTAATGTAATAACTATAATGACCTGCAAGGTCATTAAAGACAAGTATAATATCAGCAGGTGCCTATAATTTTAAAATGTAATGATTAAAACGATCTTTAAAAGTAAACTAACCAATGAGCGGTGTAAACGTGAGCTAAATAAACTAAAGAGGCTCTTTCAAGCACACGGGAAAATGCTGCGACAAAGCAATCCCTTTGAAGAGGCAATCTACTCTTTGTAAAGTCCAATAGAGAAGTAATAAAACAATCTAAAAGTAACAACTGTGTAGAGCCTGATGAACACAGCAGGCCAAGCAGCATCAGAGGAGCAGGAAAGCTGATGTTTCGGGTCGAGACCCTTCTTCAGCATCTTCTCCAGCATCGGCAGTTCCTACCGTCTCTAAAAGTAACAACTCTCCTGTTCTCTCACTAAATAAAATTACATCATTTGAAAATGCAGTAAATTATAAAAGGAGTAAGAGGACACTTAATCCTTCTATCCCAGCAAGATGAGAAGGAGACAATTGAAAGCAGAATTCAATTTGCTGAAAAAGATGACTGAGTGTGGAAAAACTGTTTGCCTTGTGAACAGTCAAAAACAAGGAGGTGTGAATATCAGATAGTCATGAATAAGCCTGCTAAGTGTTTTAGGAATCACTCTTTTTGTCATAAAGAATAGTGAGAATCTGGAACATCCTGCTTGATGCAGTAGTTATTGTTCAAGCATTTAGTAAAGACTACTGTATAAGAAGAGGAGTCATAGAGAAGAAGGATATGTGGGCAGACTGGAAGAGGACTTTGTGAAGTGGGACATGGCTTTTGTGAAGTCTCAACAATGGTTTAAATTAATTTCCAGATTGGCCTTTCTCTGTGTTTTCGATCCAGTGGGCAAAACCCTCCCGTTCTCTGAATGAAGGGTAATGACAGCCTACTGGGAAAATATGGTGAGATTGGAAAATCAGATTTTCAAAATTGCGAAAAAACAGACCTTCCACCCAGGATTTTACCTGCAAGATGACAATCTCACAAGTGAGCAGTGAATGATCTATTTGTATGCACTAACATTCATTGTTATCTAATCTTACCTCATTTGTGTGCAATTTGGTATTTTCTCAAGTAGTAGAGAGAAACTAAACAATGACAATTCATGACAGTGTGGGTTCCAAGATAACTCCTAACCACAGTTTGCTCCTTCAGGCCTCCAACTTGGCCGAGAGTCTCTAACATCTCAGAATACGCTGCATGGGCAGCAACCACCTGAAACATGACCCACAGAGTTTGGTATTGGACAAGCACCAGCCTGATCACACCATTGCAGAATACAAGTTGGCTAATTAATGGTGTACTTTTGAGCTGACATTGCAATGAAACTGACAGGCCATTTTGTGAGCAGGGACAAGCTCCCATCTCATGGATCAGAGCGTGGTGCATCTCAGGGCTCCTGCTCTTTTAGAGCTCCCTCTCTGTGTAGCCTTACCTTATGATGCAGACGCAAAGCTTACAGCCTGTCCTGTTTTCCAGTGGTCAGTGAAGGGTTTAAATATGTTGTAATATGGCCCTGTGCTACATCAATGTAACATATACAGTGTGTGCTAACAGGTTATGTGGCAAATGCACAACCAAATGGGCATCTCTCAAAGTCTAAGGGGACCATTTCTCAGTCAGTTAAGGTGGACTATTGCCAACATAGGATCCAAAATCATAGAATCCCTACAGTATGGAAAGCCCATCATATCTGTACTGACCCTCTGAAAAGCATCTCACTCAGTCCTAGTCCCTGACCCTATCCCTGTAACCCTGCATTTACCAAGGCTAATCCTTCTAACTTGCACATCCCTGTGCACTATGGGACAATATAGCATGGCCATTCCAACTAACCTGAACATAGAGTTATACAGCACATAAACAGACCCTTCGACCCAACTCATCCATGCTGATCAGGCTTCCCAAACTAAACTACATCTTTGGACTAGAATCGATGATTCTAAATCCCTTGCACCAGATTCTGCCACTGTCAGTTAAGGGTATCAGCTATTCTCAGGTTTGGAGACAGTCGGCCACTCGGGGCAGTCAGGGCCAGGGATTCAGTACCATTTACAGTACAGGGAGTGGGCCACATGAACTTCCTCCACCAGTGCTACACAGTGACAGCAACATGTACCATCTACTTCAAGACTGATCCCACACACTGTACATCTGAGACAATGAAGGGTGCAGAAGCATGAGAACACCATGACCTGAAAGATTATCTTTAAGCCCTTTACCATCCTGACTTGTAAATATATCACCATCCCTTCAATGATCACCTAGATTTCAGATGATTGATGTCCAACAACAACCATCTTCCTACATGCTTTTGATGACTCCAAACAGTGAAGTGTTTTTCCCCTGTTTGCCATTGACTCCAATTTTGCTGGCGCTCCTTGATATCACACTTGGTCAAATATGGCCTTGATGTCAAGGGCTGTCATTCTCGCCCTAACCCTGGAGTTCAGCTCTTTTTGAACCATGGCTGCAATGAAGACAGGAGCTGAGTGGCCCAGATAGTGACTGAAGTCAGTGACATTGCTCTGGGCATGGAGTCACATGTGAGCCAGACCAGGCAAGGATGGCAAATTTTCTTCCCTAAATAGGACACTAATGAACAAGATAGATTTTTGCAACAATAGTTACATGGTCATCATTAAGTAAGTTTTTAATTTCGGATTTTTATTGAATTTGGCCACTGGCCATGGTGAGATTCAAACCCATAATCCCAGAACATTTGGTTGAGTTCTGGTTACTAACCCCTAGTGACATTACCATGACCTCACCTTTTGAGCAGAAACAGTGCGGTCAGAAATCTGTGTGCAAATTGAGACCAAAGTTGTGAGTTTCCTGAAATTAATATTTCTGCTCAAGTAGCAGTTCAAACAATTGGGCAAAGTTATAGAGTCATACAGCATAGAAACAGGCACTACGGCTCACCATGTCTATGCTTACCAACAAACGCCAAACTACACAAATCCCATTTACCTGCAGTAAGCATATCTAGTCTCTCCTTGTGACTGAAATAAATATGTAAGTATAATTCTTACATTTTTGTTTTTATCTTACAATACCCAATTGTTGCTTGATTTATTTTAAGGTTGGCAACACGTTATATTTTTGCTAATCATCTGGAATAGCTCCTCACTAAATATACCATTTCATAATTAGTCTTTCTTAATTGCTGGCTATGAGGAAACCATACAAAATAACTGAAAGTAAGTTTTAAGGAAACTACACTGAACCATTTCTGAATTACACAACAACATACAGTTTAATTTACAGTGCCTATGTACAGAGCTACAATTAGGTACAGTTAGCAGTTAGTCACCACGGTAATGAATTCTGCCCATGGCTTAGACAAGTTTTATAAATGGGAACAGTTGGCAACTTAAATAAAGCAAGAACTGTAGCTACTGAAGATTTGAAACAAAAAAAACAGAAAGTGCTGGACAAACTCAGCATGTCTGGCATGTATCTGTACAGAGAGAAACAAAGTTAACATTTCAAGACCAGTAATCCCTTTTCCGAGGTTTTTTGCAGCTTGATGGTTTTCAAAGTCCTGCAAAAACTTGTAGAAGCATGATTTATTTTGAATATAATTTGGCCATAAATTCTTCAAACTCTGCCATTACTTACGTTAACTGTGAGCAAACATGTTTGAGCCATACCCTGTTCAATTAGATCACAACTGGTCTAATTGCTCTATGTTTCCACGTACCAGTGATAACCTTTCACCCCGATCATCAAGAATCTATCTAACTCCACCTCAAAAGTTTCTAAGGAATGTGAATTCATCAGCTTTAGAGGAAGAGAGTTCCAAAGACTCAAGGTCCTCTGAGAGAAAAGCGATCTCTCATCTCATTCTTAAATGGACAAGCTCCTATTTTGAAACAGTGATCATTGGTTCCTTACTCTTCCAGCATAAACCAACTCCATGTTTCACTTCTCACATAGGGTGAAACTGAATTGTGCAAGGAAAAGAAACACAATGGCTCTAAGAGCTAGGTAGAGGCTGGGAATTCTTCAGAAAGTCACTCACCTCCTGATTTCCAGAAGGCTGTCCACTGAGGCAAAAGTCAAGAGTGTGATGGAATGCTCTCCATGAATTCAGCACCAACAAGACATAAGAAGCTTCACAATATCCAGTATAAGGCAGCCTGCTTGATTGGCAACAATATGCGCACCGTGAATATTTACTACCGTCACCATCAACACATAGTGAATACTCTTTGTACCATTTATGGCTTAGAAAGGGTGGACGCTGGGAAGTTGTTTCCATTAGGCAGGGAGACTAGGACCCGTGGGCACAGCCTTAGAATTAGAGGGGGTCAATTTAGAACGGAAATGAGGAGACATTTCTTCAGCCAGAGAGTGCTGGGCCTGTGGAATTCATTACCACGGAGCGCAGTGGAGGCCGGGACGTTAAATGTCTTCGAGGCAGAGACTGATAAATTCTTGATCTCGCAAGGAATCAAGGGCTACGGGGAGAGTGCGGGTAAGTGGAGTTGAAATGCCCATCAGCCATGATTAAATGGTGGAGTGGACTCGATGGGCCGAATGGCCTTTTTCCACTCCTATGTTTTATGGTCTTATGGTCTTATTAGCAAGATTCACTGTGCAACCTTCCAAACCCATGAGTTCAACCGTATACAACAACAAGAGCAGTAGACATTTGCAAATGCCACCACATCCAAATTCTGCTCCAAGCCACACACCATCCTGAGTTGAAAATATATCATTGCTCTTTCGCCGCCACTGAGTCAAAATCCTTGAATTGCCTCCCTAACAGCATAGTGGGCACATTTGCATTACATGGACCTCAGTAGTTCAAGAGAGTTGGCAGCCATCACCTTACAATGGAAATTACTGGAACCATCTGGAAGGACAAGGGCAGCAGCTACATGGGAGTACCACCTCCTGCAAGTTCCCCTCCAAACTGCTCACCATCCTGACTTGGAAATATGTCACTGTTCCTTCATTGTTGCTGGGTCAAAATCCTGGAATTCCCTCTCTAAGGGCAGTGGGGGTCAATCTACAGCACATGGACTGCAACGGTTCAAGTAGGCAGCTCACCACCACCTTCTCAAGGGCAATTAGGGATAGGCAATAAATGCTAGCCAGCCAGTGATGCCCACGTGTCATGAGTAAATATAAAGAATTATGAATGGACAGTAATCTAACCTTGTCAGTAACTCTGACACTGCATGAAAGAATTTTAAAAAAGAACTCTACATGGATAGTCCTTTTTGTGGTTTGATGGCTTCACACTATGAGTTTGGGATCTTCATAGACTGGTTGGGGTGATGTCAAGGACTGCCAACAGGCTTGGACTCCTAAACCCCGCTATTTATTACACCTTAATCTCAAATGCTGCTTTACAAGGTAATCATAGTTATACCATAAATACGATATTTGATCTAATGATCTGATCTTAGAGTTACGTGACTGATGATGAAGCTTTCTTCCCTATGCATTCATGTTCATGTACTCATGTGAGACTTCCAGAGTGTTCTGACTCTGCCCACACTGTATTATCTATACTCAGTGATGTTCAGCTCTGGGACATCATTACATGGTCCTTACACAGTGAGTAAGCATGGGACATCAGTTTATTTCTAGCTTTGTTAAAGTATTTAACTGCACCACCCCATGATTATGCATTGTTTCTAATGATGGTAGACTCAATATTGCCCGTCAACATTGTGAAAAACTGAAGGAAGCTTGGAGCTGTTTTCAAGTATTTTACAGGAACAGAAACAGGGTTAACTGTGGGAAATTACCTGTACCTCCTTCATATCTAATCGCTTGAAAATAACCCCCATCATTTTTTAAAACATTTTTGAAATTGAAGTCCTTTTGAACGTCATTTATTCTGAGTAAATGGAATGTCAAAAAACAAGACTATAAAAAAATGCCAGTAAGGGAGCTCCATCTTTGTAGAGTTCCTTTATCACAAAAAAAATACATTTCACAGCAGTAGTGGAGCAAGGTTCAATAAAAGATTAAATGGAGAATCAGAGCGTAAGACTTGTTGGCACCAAACTGTCTCAGCCAAGCCAATGATAACTTTGTTGTTACATAATTTTTCATCTTCTTAATCAATGCTTGAAATTAGGTAGCTCTGACATTTACTGCATCTGTGTTGATGCAGTGTTTTTTTTTTTGACAAACAACAGAAATTAATCAAGTGCCTTAACTTGAAATTGGTTTTTGTGAAAAATCAACCTCAAGTAGTTGGATTAATCCATGGCACGGATAACAAATTAGCCAAATAGCGCTCCTCCACCTTACATCATTCGCTGACAATGTGGATCAGAAGAAACATAAAGGAATATTAAAACTTGCATGAAAACTTTGTGCAAGTGGGAGTCAATCTTCCAATTTCTGTTGCAGGTACAGGTGTGTTGCTGTCATTTTTAAAGCAACTCTCACCTGCACCGACTGAATGCCCCCTTGTCATCTTAAGAAAGCAATTGATCACCCGGTCCTCACAGAAGACTGAGCACTCTGGAAACTTGTTTTATTGGACTCTCAGTCTTGGCTTGCTGCATGTAAAGATCTCATGCCGAGACTTCTTTCATGTGTCCTTTCACAGGGTGAACAATCGCCACAGAACCATTGCGTAAAAAACAAAGATTGCAAACTAATTACGTTCCAGTGATTTTAACATTGTATTTTGCCAGATACTTCAGAGACTGTTAAGCGACTCTTGGATAGGCACATGGAAAGATAGTGAAGTGTAGGGTGTGCAGGGTAGATTGATCTTAGTAAGATAATAGGTCAGCACAACATCATGGGCCGAAGGGCCTGTATTGTGTTGTACTGTTCTGTGTTCTATTTTATCTGCCTAACCATTTTACACAAACCTGGGGAATAGTATCTCTCCAGTGATTTGAGTGTTTTTATATGTATATAAAAAAATTCTCTCACTCAGTTTTTGGGAGCGTTTTTTTTGTGCTGACTAAGATAAAGGATGTCACAATAAGGTGAAAAGTGGCTCTCATCCAGGTTTTTAGTATCCAACTATGAAGTCAGATACTGAGTGATGATAGCTGGCCTCAACATGCCTACCTCAATCTCAGAAAAAAGAACTGTGGTTATTTAATGGCTTCTCCAGAAGAAATAGTCAAATCATTGACAACCACTATCCAGTAATAAGCAAGTTAGTGGTATACTCAATGGGACTGAATCAGAATGGTTTCAGTCAGAACCTTATGGCTGAGAGACAGAGTCTTTCATTCTCTGAGCATGCACAGGTCTGAGGCGTTAAAATAATATATCTTCATTCCACTGTGTCCTTTAGTCAAAGATTTTTTTAATATTTTAAAAGCTTACTTCAGAAAATTTTGAGGAAAGGAAGCAATCCAAAGAGCCAGAGTTTTTCACCAATTATTGCAAATTTTACCTATGGCAAGGTATAGTCGCCATAGACACCGAGGACCAGAGGCTGCTCTCTCTCCTCAAGCAGAGACCACTAATGGTGGCTTAACCTATGGGTCACCACATGTCAAGTGAGGGTGGTGCTTGAGAAGATGAGTCCTTTATAGTAACCTCAGCCAGTGTAGGAATTGAACCCACACTGTTAACATAAGTCTACATCACAAGCCAGCCACCAAACAACTGAACTAACCAGAAAGACATAAACATTACAGCTAGACTAGTTATCACTCTGAGCATTGCTGATTGCACATTATCAGCAGCAGTTTCAAGAATCATCATTGTGTAAAAGTAATGTTGACATGACCATGAATAAAGGGCAGCATCAGGGAAACAGTAAATTTAGAGCAAGTCTCATTAAATATTCCTTTCACTGTGGAATTAATGGAAATGCAGAAATGTGGACCTCACAGGATTACTCATTCTCACTACACATAGGAACAACCAGTCAAATGTATTAACTTTATTCCAGTTCAATATTTTTTCACAAAACAAATTATTTCCCTTGTATTTTCCCCATGGCTTTCAGAACACACTCTCCTTCCAACAGCAATCAATTCCACATAGCTTCTCCAAATATCATTCCAATTTAGGCATTCAACACTGCACCACATTCTATTAATTCTTACATGTTGCTTCCAATCCCAGCAGAATATGCAACCCCAATTGTAAGTATAAAATTGTTTCCCATAATCTATCTGGTTGATGCTTTCAGGGTCTGTCTGTAAAACTAGGCCGAAGGGAATAAAGTTCAGGGTACAAAATCCTGCAGTGATCTATACCAGTCTTGGGGATGTTGTCACAGTGGAAGGCAGGTTTTCAGCAATTCCTGGATGTGTGTCTGAGATGCACTTGCGAGTTTCCTTCACGACAAGACTTGATGTCGGGATTGATTTCCAGGAGCAACTCAGAAGTCCCAAAGGACAGACTTTGTGGAATTTCATGCAGAGTTGAAACTTCCAAACTGATGGTCTGAAAAATTCTGAGTCATTGAGACACCCCACACATTTCCCTCACCCACCTACTCCTTTCCCCACTTCCCTCACCTACACTCATTCACTCACACAATCAGAAGCCTTTTAACTGTCCTCAAGCTTTGCAATAGGCTAGTGAATGAACACTTAGCAAAACACAGCAGCTAGTGCCATTAAAATGGAGCATTGTTTTTCTTCCCTCAACGAGGAAGGGATTTCAGTTAAACCGTGTTCCTTATTTCTCAAGCAACTGGGATCAGAGGTCATGGCCAGAAACGCAGAGACTGGTTGGGGTGAACTATCAATTCAAAGGTGATTATCACTTCTCACAGATGTAGGCCTGTATGTTTCAGATTCAGAAAATAATACCTTACCAGTTTAATCACTTCTGTGATAATCTCACAACTCTCTAACAGAAGTTTTCAAAATTATGAGGGGTTTGGATAGTGTAGTTATGGAGAAACTGCTACTGATTGTAAAAGGATCAAAAGCAAGAGGGCACTGGTATAAATTAATTTGCAGACGAAGCATGTTAGATGTGAAATAAAACGTTTTCACATGAGTGGTTCACGAGCAGTTCTTGAAAGCACTGCCTGAAAGTGTGGTGGAGGCAGGTTCAATTGAAGCATTTGAGAGGGCATTGGATGATTGCATAATTAAAAACAACACGCAAGGGGTTAGTCAAAAGGTAACAGAACAGAACCAAGGAATGATGCACATTTGGAGAAATGGTGCAGACGCAATGGGCTGAATGGCCTCCTGCACTGTAACTCCTCAGTGATTTCTGTGTCTCAAGTGTTTCCCATATTTGTTTCAGAAAGAAATGTAGAAACTTATAGATCAAGTACGTAAATTTCTACAATCAGCAATTTTCCACCAAGCTTATGCTCATGAATATTATTTAAAATTTAATAACATTTAATCATATAGAGCAGATACACAAATACATTTCTACAAATTTCCAAAAATATATACAATTAAGCAGAATTACAGGAATGATAAGAAATAGAGCAAATTATTTTGTACATATGTTTTGCTTCCTGAACAATTATACACATGTAAATTAAAACTGTCGTTATATTTTATATAAGAACAGGAGTAGGCCTTCAGCCCCTTGAGCCTGTTCCACCATTCAATGAGATCATGGCTGATCCATGGCCTAACTCAATATACCTGTCTTTGGCCCATATCCCCAATATCTTTTCTTAACAAAAAAAACCTCTGATTTAAAAGGGACAACTGATACAGCATCCAACGTCATTGGTGGAAGAGAGTTCCAAACATTTATCACCCTTTGTGTGTAGAAGTGCTTTCTATCATCTCTTCTGAATGCTCAGACCTTAATTCTCAGACCATGATCCGAGTTCAAAAATCGCCAACCAGTGAAAATCGTTCATTTCCATTTACCCTGTCATTTCCTGTTAATATCTTGAAGAGTTCAATCAGATCACCTTGTACCCTTCTAAATTCTAGAGAAAAAGCCCTAACTTGTATAACCTCTCCTCACAACTTAACCGCTGAAGTTCGTGTGTGATTCTTTTAAACAAATGTTGTACTCCCTCCAAGGTCAATTTATTCATCCTAAGATGTGGTGTACTGAAGAAGGGTCACTAGACTCAGTCTTCTTTTCACAGATGCTGCGTGACAAAGAACAAAGAACAAAGAAAACTTACAGCCCAGGAACAGGCCCTTTGGCCCTCCAAGCCTGTGCCGATCCAAATTCACTGTCTAAACCTATCGCCCAATTCCGAAGGATCTGTATCCCTCTGCTCCCCACCTACTCATGCATCTGTCCAGACGCACCTTAAATGAATCTACCGTGCCTGCCTCTACTACCTCTGCTGGCAACGCATTCCAGGCACCTACCACCCTCTGTGTGAAGTACTTTCCCCGTGTATCCCCCTTAAACTTTTCTCCTCTCACGTTGAACGCGTGACCCCTCGTTATTGAATCCCTCACCCTGGGAAAAAGCTTATCTCTATCAACCCTGTCCATACCCTTCATGATTTTGAAGACCTCAATCAGGTCCCCCCTCAATCTCCTTTTTTCTAATGAAAACAATCCTAACCTACTCAACCTGCTGAGTTTTACCTGCAATTTATGATTTTGTATCCTTCCTAAAATGTTGTGTCCAGATCTGCTCATCGTACTCCAAGTGGGGTCTAACCAGGGTTTTGTATAACTGCAGCATAACTTCTACATCCTTCTACTCCAGACCTCCTGACATAAAGGTCAGTAATCCATTAGCTTTCCGGATTATTTTCTGCACCGACTTGCGGCATTTTAATGATCCATGCACCTGAACACTCAAGTCACTTTGGACATCCGTTGTATTGAACTTCACACCTTCGAGAAAATGCCCTGATTTATCCCGTTTTTGCCCTAAATATAAAACCTCACACTAGCTTACACTGAACTTCACCTGTCACCATTTTGCCTATTTATTTAGTCTATTAATATCGATTAATTTTATGCTGCCATCTTCACTGTCTACAATGCCACCTAACTTTGTGTCATCAGCAAATTTGGGTTAATGATTTTCCACGCCAACTTTTATCCAAGTTGTTAATAAACTATGTGAATAATTGAGGCCCTAAGATAGATCATTATGGAATACCACATTGTTGGTGATGGGCCAGTTCTTGACTGTTGCCAAAATGTCGCACGTTACAACAAAGTCCCATTTGAAGCGACCATGACCCTCATTTTTGCGATGATGGACAGCATCTTAGACAACTGGCTGCCTCCACTGAAATCAAAGGTTAGAATCCCAAGTAAACAAGGTGTGGAGCTGGACGAACACAGCAGGCCAAGCAGCATCCTAGGAGCAGGAAAGCTTGATGTTTCGGGCCTAGACCCTTCATCAGAAATGGGGGAAGGGAAGAGGGTTCTGAAATACATAGGGAGAGAGGAGGAGGCGGATAGAAGATGGATAGAGGAGAGGATAGGTGGAGAGGAGACAGACAAGTCAAAGAGGCGGGCCTGGAGCCAGTAAAGGTGAGTGTTGGTGGGGAGGTAGGGAGGAGGTAGGTCAGTCCAGGGAGGACGGACAGGTCAAGGGGGTTGGATGAGGTTAGTAGATAGGAGATGTGGGTGCAGCTTGAGGTGGGAGGAGGGGATAGGTGAGAGGAAGAACAGGTTAGGGATGCGGGGATGAGCTGGGCTGGTTTTGGGATGCGGTGGGGGGAGGGGAGATTTTGAAGCTTGTGAAATCCACATTGATACCATTGGGCTGCAGGGTTCCCAGGCTGAATATGATTTGCTGTTCCTGCAGCCTTCGGGTGGCATCATTGTGGCATTGCAGGAGGCCCAGGATAGACATGTCGTCTGAGGAATGGGAGGGGGAGTTGAAATGGTTCGCGACTGGGAGGTGCAATTGTTTGTTGCGAACAGAGTGCAGGTGTTCTGCAAAGCGGTCCCCAAGCCTCACGTACCACCCCACCAACCTCCGGATCCAACGCATCATCCTCCGACACTTCCGCCATCTGCAATCCGACCCCACCACCAAAGACATTTTTCCCTCCCCACCCTTATCCGCTTTCCGGAGGGACCACTCTCTCCGTGACTCCCTTGTCCGCTCCACACTCCCCTCCAGCCCCACCACACCTGGCACTTTTCCCTGCAACCGCAGGAAGTGCTACACCTGCCCCCACACCTCCTCCCTCACCCCAAACCCAGGCCCCAAGAAGACTTTCCACATCGAGAAGATGTTCACCTGTACATCTGCCAATGTGGTATACTGCATCCGCTGTACCCGTTGTGGCCTCCTCTACATCGGGGAAACCAAGCGGAGGCTCCATCCCCGCCTCTTTGACTTGTCTGTCTCCTCTCCACCTATCCTCTCCTCTATCCATCTTCTATCCGCCTCCCCCTCTCCACCTATTTATTTCAGAACCCTCTTCCCCTGTCCCATTTCTGATGAAGGGTCTAGGCCCGAAACGTCAAGCTTTCCTGCTCCTATGATGCTGCTTGGCCTGCTGTGTTCATCCAGCTCCACACCGTGTTATCTCGGATTCTCCAGCGTCTGCAGTACTTATTATCTCTTAGAATCCCAAGTGCCTGGAATCTGGATGTGGAGGTGAGCCCAGATATGAACAAACCCTTGATTTTCATTCTAGAGTTTGGCTCATCGAGGAGAGAAAAATCCTGACTCTGCAAACCCCAACTTCTAAAATTAAGTGCCCACATTCCCCAATTCCCATCCAGAGTGGGAAGAGTAAGGATAGGTTACTGATTTCAGAGACAGTCTGGGGGCTCGGGAGTGTGTTTAAAGATTAACAGTAAAGATTAACCTATTAAACATCCTTCCTGTTCTCAAACCTTCACTCTCCCCTAGCTCCATGTCCCACCTGTGCCGGTGTTGGACTGGGTAGGACAAAGTCATAAATTGGAGGAGACGATGGCCTAGTGGTATTATCACTGGACTGTTAATCCAGAGACCCAGATAATGTTCTGGAAACCCAGGTTCAAATCCCACGAAGACAGATCGTGGAAATTGAATTCAATAAATGTCTGGAATTCAGAATCTAATGATGACCGTGAATCCATGGCTGATTGTCAGGAAAAACCCATCTGGTTCACTAATGTCCTTTAGGGAAGGAAACTGCCATCCTTAGCTGGTCTGGCCTACATGTGACTCCAGTCCCACAGCAATATGGTTGACTCTTAGCTGCCCTCTGGGTAATTGGGGATGGGCAATAAATGCTGCCTATCCAGCAAAGCCCTCATCCCATGAATGAAAAAAAAGTCACATGACACCAGGTCATAGTTCAACAGGTTTATTTGAAATCCAAAGCTTTTGTGAAGTGAAGAGAAGCACAAAGGCACAGAATTTATAGGAAGAGAGATCTAAAGATTGTACAAATTGTGAGTGGAGTGTTGACAGCCTGAATAATAAGTCTCTGCAGGTGATCAAAAGTGTCTGATGGTGTGAGTAAAGTGTCAACAGCTGAACAACAAATGAAGCGATGACCTATAATCTGATTAAATGAGGCAGTGAGATAATTACAAAAAATTAAAAGTAACGTGATGCTGGAGACAAACCAAATGACTGGAATAACACGATAGGTATAACAGTCACATGCCGGGGCTCTAACCAAAGTAACAAGTAATCTATAACCGTACAAACTAATTAAGGTAGGGAGATCCTAACAAGTTATCAAGGTGACGGTGTCAAAACAGGAAGGTTTTACAGACGCAGAACAATGTGGTGGAGTCACTTATAGTGCGACATGAATCCAAGATCACAGTTGAAGCTGTCTTCATGGGTACGGAACTTGGCTATCACTCTCTGCTTGGTGATTCTGCGTTGTTGTGTATCTCGAAGGCTGCCTTGGAGGACACTTACCCAAAGGTCAGAGGCTGAATGTCCTTGACTGTTGAAGTGTTCCCTGATTGGGAGGGACCGCTCCTGTCTGACAATTGTTTCGTGGTGTCTATTCATCTGTTGTCGTAGCATCTACATGGTTTCACCCAATATATCATGCCTTGGGGCATCCTTGCCTGTGGCATGTGAGATAGACATCATTGGCCAAGACACATGAGTATCTGCTGTGCACATGGTAGATGATGTTCCCACGTGTGATGGTAGTGTCCAGGTCAATGATCCGGCATGCCTTGTAAAGGTTGCCATGGCGGGGTTGTATAGTGTTGTGGTCAATGTTGTCCTGAAGGCTGAATATTTTGCTGAAAACAATGGCCTGTTTAATGTTTAGCCGTAGTCTGAAGGCAAGAAGTGGAGGTGTAGGGATAATCTTGGTGAAATATTCGTCATCACCAATGACATTCTGAAGGCTGCAAAGAACATGGCGTAGTTCCTCCGCCCAGGGGAAGTACTGGGTTACAAAGGGCACTCTATTGGTCATGTCCTGTGTCTGTCTTCTGAGAAGGTTGTTGCAGTTTTTCGCTGTGGCATGTCGGAACTGGCGATCGGTGAGTTGAGCATCATATCCCATTCTTGTGTGGGCATCTTTCAGCACCTTTAGGTGTCCATTGCGTTCTTCCTCATCAGACCAGATCCTGTGTGTAGACAGGCTTATCTGTAGGGGATGGCTTCTTTAAGGTGTTTAGGGTGGAAGCTAGAGAAGTGTAGCAATGTGAGATTATCTGTGGGCGTGCAGTAGCATGAGGTACTGAGGTGTCCGTCCTTGATGGAGATGTATGTTTCCAAGAATAAGACTGATTCTGATGGTAGGATTAAACTTGTTGATATTGTCATGTAGTCATTTCAGCGATTCCTTGCCATGAGCCCAAAGAAAGAAAGAAAATGTTCTTGATGTATTTGGTGTATATTGTTAGTTGGAGGCCCTGTACAGCGAAGAAGTCTTTCTCAAACTTGTGCATGAAAATATTGGTGTATTGGGGTGCAATATACACAGTATCTGCTCAGACAAGGCCATCATCTACGTAAAACCAAGTATATCTATGCCATTTTACCCAAGTACCACCATAATTCCCCAAAAGTGCTTTTTCAATCCATTCACCACCATGACTCCCTATATATTATACCCGTCTCAACAAGTCCCATTCAAAACTTTCTCTCTCCGATGGCTTGTCTTATCACCAGTGCCCCTAAACCACCACATGGATTTTTAAAACACACATGCTCATATAGTGCCAATTGATAATCTACAGCCACCATTACTTTCTTTCACCCTCCATGCCAATTCACTTCTTATCCAGAAGGGATACTTAAGGCATGCTGACAGAAAATGAAGTTACCAGTCTATTGGCAATGTCACTATTGAAATAAAACACACTGTAATTGATACTGATAAAAACAACTAATTGTAATTAACACAATTAGTGCCTGATGAAAATAAATATTTCACTGGAGAGATAGTCCTTCCTGGTCATTATTTATCAGTATCAGAGAAACAGATTATCTGATCACTAGTTCATTGCTGTTTTGGGAACTTGCTGTGTGTAGATAGACTTAGGTTTTTCCTACACTACAATAATTACCTTAAACTACAAAAGTGTGGCATTAAGTCTAGAAGCAGTACGAAGCAAACTGATGGAACTGCAGGATAACAAATCTCCTAGATCAGATAAACTTTATCCTGGAACCCTAAAAGAGGTGTCTAAAGTAGTCATTGAAACATTGGTATTAATCTTCCAAAATTCTTAGATTCAGTAAAGTCCCCTCTTTCTGAAAAGTCACAAAAATCATCTAAAAGTCACGAGCGAAGGAGACGGAAGACAGGAAGCTGTAGGACAGTTCACTGACTGCCCTGGTGCTGGTATTAGAATCTACCATTAATGACGTTATAACTGAGCATTAAAAAGAACAAGATAATCAGGAGGGGGTCAGCATGGTTTAGTGAAAAGGAAATCATCTTATTAGTTCTTGTTCTTCTTATTAGAGTTGTTTGAAAGAGTACCTTGTGCTGAGATTGAAGGCGAGCCTATAGATGGACTGGATTTCTGGAAAGCATTTGATAAGGTGCCACATCAAAAATCATTAAAATTAATTGGAACTCATGGTGTCAAGGTAATACATTAGCATGGCTGTCGGGCAGGAAACAGTGTGTGTGCATAAATGTGTCTTTGTCTGATTGACAGGATGCGACAATTGCAGTCTTACTGGGGTCACTGCTGGCCTGTCAGCTTTTTACAATTTATATCAATGACTGAGATAAGTGAGCAAGGGCATGGTATTTACATCAGCGAATGTCAGAAAGATAGGAACATTTATTGTGTAAAAGACATAGGGGCCTTGCGTACAGACTTAAATAGATCTAGTGACTGCACAAAGCTCCTCCAGATGGAGAATAATGTGGGAAAATGTCAAGTTGTTGACTTTGGCAGGAAGAATAAAAATACAAAAATGGAGAACAACTGTGGAATTCTGAGATGCAGAGGAATCAGAATGTTCTAGTACATGAATCACAAAAAGTTTGTCTGCAGGTTCAGCAAGTAATCAAGAAGGTTAATGGGATGCTGTCCTTCATTTCAACAGGATTGAACATTAAAGTAAGGATGTTACCCCTCAGTTGTATAGTTGAGACTTCAACTCAAATATTGTATGAAGTTTTGGTCTCTGTATGTAAGGAAGGATGTAAGTTATTTGGAGACAATTAAGAGGAAGTTTACTGGGTTGATACCTGCAATCAGTGAGTTGTTTTACAAGGATGGGTTGGATAAGCTTTGTTTGTCTTCATTGAAATTTAGAAAAGTGAAAGGTGATTTGATTGGCATTTATCAGATCCTGGATAGCCTTGTTAAGGTGTTGTCAAATAGTCCAGCCTTCTCTCTATAAGCTTTGATTCCCCTACCAATCAAGAATCTATCTAGCTCTGTCTCAAATATACTCAGTGACTTGGTCTCTACAGTTTTCTGTGACAATGAGTTCCACAGAGTCACCACCCTCTTGCTGAAGAAATTCCTCCACATTTCAGTTCTAAAGGGTCATCCCTTCACTCTGAGGCTGTGCCCTCAGATCCTAGTCTCTTCTACTAATGAAAACATCTTCTCAATTCACAAGTCCTTAATCAGCTGTAAATTAATTGGAGACATCTGATCTATTGTGGAAAGCACGAGAAAACAGTAACCTTTCTTTGCAAAAATTGAAGCAGACCGTCCATAGGCAAATCATAAATTTTGATCAAGGGTCTGACTGTGTTATCAAGGATACCACTACCATGGGGTTTCTAGTTAGAGGACACCCAGGTACATCAGCTCGCTTATCAAACAGCCCGATACCATCCATGCACAGTCACTGGACCAGCATCAGCCAGACACGCGAAGGGACATGATACTATGAATAAACAGTTACTGCATCAGAAAGAAATTTAAATATCAGGAATGAATAGCTTCCACACTGCTAGGGAAATCAATCATCATAGTTAGAAAGTCACAGAGCTGGCAGGAAAATCAAATGTCAAGAACAGATAGCATCGCCATAAAAAATCAAAACCAGCCTGAAAATGTTGCAATTCCACTTAAAAAAAATAAATCAAGTATCCTGAACTGCCAAGCATAATATCGCCAGGAAAATCTGAACTGGTCAATACAGCAGCAGATTTGTCCAACTTGAGGATAGGCAGACAAACAGCATCACAAAAGTAAACACGGCAGTAGTTCACTGCTGAATGGAAAACAAGTTTCACACAATAGGCAGCTTGCTGTTGCACTAGAAAAGAGTAGGTAATCTCCAGGACACATAGCCAGTAAACTGCCAGTGAAATTTAATGACCAGCCTCTAGATTACCAGGGGAAACAAATGATAAGCAAATAATTGATAAAACAAAACACTGTGCTGTTTTCTTGACACGGCACAATCTTGCAGCTGTCCACTCAGGTAGCTAGGGACATTGACTTCCCATATAATCAAGATGAATGAAACTCATGCAATTTAGCCCAGCAGACATTCAGAATGCAGCCTTCATAAACAAGCAGATGCAGCAAGGAGAAAAGAAACAAAGCTTACAAAAATTACAGCAATATTCCTCGAAGTAGTTTAAAAGCTTAAATATTCATGGAAGATTCTAAAGTCAGTCTAAGGCAACTTCCGAAAAAGGTTTAATAAGGTGGGTAATCAACAGCTATGGGAAAGGACAGGAACATGGATGTGAGGAATATCGGATTAGCCGTTATCCCATTAAATGACAGAACAGGCTTGAGGGGCTGAATGGCCTACTCCAGTCCCTATTTCCTGTCATCTAACTCACATGACACAATTTTCAGAAAAAAAAATTAACTTTATTTCAACAGGAGTGCACAGATTCACAGAAGAAACTTACTTATTGCAGCATTATGCTGTAAATCAGAATTGAAGCCATGAAAATGAAAGGCCTTTACCCCAGATAACAAGGTGTGGGGCTGGATGAACACAGCAGGCCAAGCAGCATCATAGGAGCAGGAAATCTTGACGTTTCGGGCCTATTACCCCAGTTTTTTAAAATGTTTTCAACTTTGTGTACCTTTGTGCATGAATGTACACTATTGATTTGTGACAAGGAATTGAAATTTCATTAATCTCAGCAATTATCTTGTAAATACATGAGTGTAACCACAAATTACATCTGTTTTAATTAACTAGCTTAAGTATTTATTTACAGAAATATGATTACCTTTCTAAAATTTGAAGCTTCTGACAGAAAATATTCCTTTGTCCACTTCTACAGTAAGAGTTGCTATAAACTGTCTGTGGGAATATAATGAGGTTTTCCCATTTTGAGGTTAATGTGGTTTCTGTTCGCTGGGTAAGCAATAGCTAAATAAGAATGCCCTTCAAAATATTTCTAATTATTTGAGCTTTTTGCTTGCTTTTGGTTCATTTAATCTTTCCACACTTAGAGTATATTTCTCTATTGTTATCCCTGGCATATTGACAGCAACGCATTGAGGGAAATTGAGCAGAAAAGATTTGAACACAGCAATGAATCCATTTGAATCTTCATTATTTGAAGTTACCAGTGAGGAGATGAGGTATCTGATGCTGGATCTTGCTCCATTCACTATGTCTAGATAATACCAAGGACATCCAGGAGCAACATTAGGTTCACTGACTCTACTTAACTCAACTTTAAAAAGCTCACAAACACAAAGTTGCCAGAAAAGCTCAGCAGGTCTAGCAGCATCTGTGAAGGAAAAAACAGAGTTAACATTTCGAGTCTGGTGACCCTTCCTCAGAACAGGCTCACCACTGTTTTCAACTCCCTCCATGACATTACCTTCGCTCTCTCTGAAGTTCCTCCAGTCCACCGACCCTCTGCAATCTCAGCAATTTTCCAGTTCTTGTCTCTCAAACATAACCCAGTTTTAATCTCTCCACCATTGGTGGCCATGTTTTCAGCCACCGAGGTGGAATTGCCTCCTTAAATTCTCCACCTGTCAATCTCTCTCCCTCTATTCTCTGCAGCCACCTTAAAAACTTACCTCTCTGACCAAACACTTGATCACCTGTTCCAGTACATACACAAGTGCTTCAGAGTCAATTTTTGCTTGGTAATGATCCATTGAATGCTGATGGGACATCTAACGATGTTAAAAGGGTAAGGTAGTGACAAGGTGTGCATGTACCTTTAAGGAGGAGCATTTTTACCTGCTGACAATCATGACTTACCTCTGGACAGGATGTGATGCAGAAATCCATGATTCTACATCTGGGATATAGTAACAGCCTTTTCTGTCTCCGAATTAACACTGTTGTTACTTTTCTTCTCTTAAAGAGCCCACATTGTAGATGCACCAATTCTTGGTATATATGATTTGGATATTTATGATGAATAGTAAAATGTAGCACCATTTTTCTTTCTTTATTCATTCACAGGATGAAGGCATTGCTGACCAGGCAACATTTATTGCCCATCCCTAATTGCCCAGAGGGCACATTGCTGTGGGTCTGGAGTCACATGTAGGCCAGACCAGGTAAGGATGGCAGTTTCCTTCCATAAAGGACATTAGTGAGCCAGATGGGTTTTCCGACACTCGACAATGGGCTCATGGTCATCATTGGATTCTTAATTCCAGATAATTATTGAATTCCACTTCCACCGTCTGCCATGGCAGGATTCAAACCCTGATCCCCACAATGTTATCTGGGTCTCAGATGTAACAGTCCAGCGATAATACCATCGCCTCCCCACTAAGTGCAAATTGTTGGGGTTTTTGTGACTGCTAATTGTTTGATGGTTAGGGCATTGCAGCCATATTCAGCAATGCATTTCTTCAGTACTCTCTGCAAACTAGGAAACACTTGAAAGAAAATGTCAGAAGGTGATTTCAGAATCCCGAGTACAATCCCTGGTATGATTGACCGGTCACGTTGGATATGAATTCTTGTTGGTCAGTGCAACTTCTTCCAGTCCAGACAGTGCAATTGCCGACTATATCACTGAGGGAGCCAAAGCCATTTACTCCTGATGAAGGGTCTAGGCCCGAAACGTCAAGTTTTCCTGCTCCTATGATGCTGCTTGACCTGCTGTGTTCATCCAGCCCCACACCTTGTTATCTCTGCCATTTACTTTGTGTTCTTTTCTGTGGAAGCTATTAATCACTCCCATGATCTGACAGACTATTTAACTCAGAATGTGAACTCAGAATTAGAGGACACTACTACTGAGTTAATCAGCTTCATGCAAAACTCAAGTTAGGTTCACCCCTACCCAAGGAGTCATGGGAAAGTGAAATTGAGTTTCTTACAAAACTGTGAAATATTGGGTTGCAATGTTCGAAACAGCTGAATAAAGGAAGCTGGTGATAAAGGGAATGGGGCAACGATTAGTAGTGGGATAGGGACACAAAGTAGTTGGAGTCGCATTTGACCTACTGCAAAGGTAACAGATATGATATTTTATGACACTTTTGAATTTGGATGCAAACCACAGAATTGGTGAGTAGAATCCATTTAAACACAAAACAGCAACAGAGCTGTACAGTTCAAACTCCAGTTCAGTTCCTTTTGATAGGAAACATTTTATTGCGTTTAATTAAGGATTAATTTATTGTACATCTAGAGGAACAGAAAATGTTAAAAGTAGCTAGTGTGAATTCTAAAAAGGACAACCATGTTTCAAGAAACTCATTAAACTCTTTGAGCTGATAACAAATCAGGCAGGTGAGTGAAAAGCAGTGATATGAAGCTGAATCCTATTGTTTTTATGACTGTGTTGAGATGGTTTTTCACTGCAAAAGCTAACGGATTTTCTCATATTTTAACAAACCCACTTCATTAATGATTTACTCGGACCCAGGGTAACCCTCTTGTCCACAGCTGAGATATCTCAGAACTGATTGGCATCCCTTGCATCAATGCCATCTTTAAAATCCCACTGTGCCCCTGGACAGACTCTGTCAGTCTGGACCTTCCCTGCACTGTTCCTGGCATTTACCCCAGACATTGCAGACAGGGGGAAATCATTGTCCCACTTTGAAGGCAGGAACCTGGAACTCCTGCCGTGTGGGGTGGTGCAGAAGTGGGACTTCCTCTTCCCCCTGGACCAGCAGAGGAGGCTCGGACACCAGACTCTGCCCAGCCTGGTCTGAGGTTACCCCCGGGTCAGTGCAGTCTCAGTGCCTGGAGGAATGCCCAGAGCTGTAGGCTGAAGGACAATGACCTTCTCCACTCCCCCAGGGTAAGTGCCACCATCTTCTCTCTCATACCTCACCCTCACTCTGTCTCTGATACTGTACCCACCTCCCACCAAGGCTCATGCTCTCTCACTCTCACTATTACCTACAATATCCTCCCTCCCTCACTCTCACCCACCCCAACTCCCAACACCGCTCACCCTGCATGCCCTCTGTGCTGCCCACTCACTCACTCAGGACACATTCCCCCTACACCCCCCACCGCACTAACAATAACAGCTGTGTCACCCACTTCCAACTCCATTAATACCCACCTCTCTCTCATTCCGGGAGGCAAACAGCCCCCGGGCAGGGCAGAAAGAGTCCAGACGGGGGTGAACTGCCTGACTTTCAGCTCCTCACTCCTTATGAGGAGAGCATCCTGACTCTAACTGTCCCGAGCAATTGACTGACTGTGTCCAAGCCCCTGGACTGGTACCTGAGGCTGCCCCGACTGACAGTGCAGGAACCCCCTGAGCGATGGCTATTCCCCTTGACTGGGGCCTGCTCACAACCAGGACAAGCTTCCTGGCTTTGCGTCTGTGCTAAACGGCAGAGCAAGGGCAGCAGCACTGTGGGCCAGGTATCTCTGGCTGAGGGGGCACAGCACAAAGAGACAAGGCCAGGCAGGGATGCTGTGAGAATCAGGGTCGGCTCAGGGTGAGTGAGGGCTCTGACACTGAGGGAAGATCACGGAGATACAGCCTGGTGTAGTCCCTGAGCTGGGAGTGTGTCCCTGAGCACACAGTGTCCTTGCTGCAGCGTTACGGGGGCAGAGTTACTGGGGCAGCCCAACGGGCAGCATTGAAGGGCAGAGTGGATCAGAGATGAGATATAAGGATTCTCAGTGGCTAGCAGATATCAGATGTGAATAACTGTGGAAATGGGGGTGCCTGTGATTGATGACCATAAAACATATCTGGATACAAAACTGGCTGTCCAATAGAAGACAGAGGGTGGTAGTAGATGGAAAGTATTCAGCCTGGAGCTCAGTGCCCAGTGGTGTTCCGCAGGGATCTGTTGAGGGACCTCTGCTCTTTGTGATCTTTATAAATGATTTGGATGAGGAAGTGGAAGGATGGGTTAGTAAGTTTACCAATGACACGAAGGTTGGTGGAGTTGTGGACAGCATGGAGCGCCGTTGTAATTTGCAACGGGACATTGACAGGATGCAGAGCTGGGCAAAGAAGTGGCAGATGGAATTCAACACAGAAAAGTGTGAAGTAATTCATTTTGGAAGGTCAAATTTGTATGCAGAATACTGGATTATTGGCAGGATTCTCGGCAGTGTGGAGGGACAGAGGGATCTTGGGGTCCACATCCATAGATCCCTCAAAGTTGCTACCCGAGTTGATAGGGTTGGAAAGAAGGCGTATGGTGTGTTGGCTTTCATTGGCAGGGGAACTGAGTTTAAGAGTTGTGAGGTTATGCTGCAGCTCTATAAAACTCTGGTTAGACCACACTTGGAATATTGTGTTCAGTTCAGGTCGCCTCATTGTAGGAAAGACGTGAGTGCTTTAGAAATTGTGTAGAGGAGATTTACCAGGATACAGCCTAAACTGGAGGACAGGTCTTGTGAGGAAGGGTTGAGGGAGCTAGGGCTTTTTTCATTGGAGCGAAGAAGGATGAGAGGTGACTTGATGGAGGTTTACAAGATGATGAGAAGCATAGATAGAGTGGATAGTTGGAGACTTTTTCCCAGGGCAGAAATGACCATTACAAGGGGGCATAATTTTAAGGTGATTGGAGGAAGGTATTGGGGAGATGTCAGAGGTAGGTTCTTTACACAGAGAGTGGTGGACATGTGGATTGCGCTGCCAGCAGTTGGTTAGTGAAGTCAGATAGTTTAGAGACTTTTAAGTGACTCTTGGATAGGCACATGGAGGATAGTAAAATGTAGGATTTACAGGGTAGTTTGATCTTAGTGCGATCATAGGTTGGCACAACATAGTGGGCCGAAGTGCCTGTGCTGTACTGTTCTGTGCTCTATGTTCCATGTTCTATGCCCTGAAATGTTGGTGCTCAGTGTCCAATATGAAGGTCTACTGGTGTAAACAGCAAACAGAATTCATCCCAGACCCACTCTGATTCCAAGTAGAGAACTTGCAACTTCTCACTTTTCAGTGCATTTGGTAAGAAAGGAAGCTGAATATTAATGAGGTGTGTTGTGGTATTGGTAATGTGTCCAATAAGCTAGAAGGTCCTTTAACTGGCAACTCACTGCTATATGTGAGAAACTTGCCTCACTGTTTGGCAGATGCATGAATAAGGAACAGAGCTGCTCCCAACATCCACCACAAATCTTTGCATAGCTGTATCACTCAGGACCCTTTAACAACCCACCCAACACGACTGTAAAAAAGACTTTAGTCAGGGACCGCATTAGGTGTTACTTATGGGTGCTAAGAGATATATCATTAGGGAGAGGAAAGCAAACCTGAATAATAATTACTGAGAAAGGAGAGCTGATGGCTGGAATGTAGAGAGGTTGCCTGGAATTGGGCTAGGATGTTCCACCTTAATCAGTTATGAGCCTACATATATAACATAATTTGGTTAGAACTGGAGAGGGAATTGTGTTGGAAATTACAGACTGTTACAGATGAAGAGGTGTCATCAATTTCTTAGAAATCCAAGGGGAGCCACAAAAGAATAATGATAAAATGGAGAAAAAAAATGCAAAGAAGAGATGGATGGAATTGAATACACGTCACTGGGAAATGGCACACTTTTTTCAAAAATATGTGGCTGAAATTATATGCTGCATAGGAATAGGCCAAGTGTTCTGGGAGAGTAGGGCGATTTATCGGTATGGGATTTTGTGAATGTGAAAGACAACATGTAAGGTTGCGAAGGCTTAATAAATCTAAAATAATTTCAGATTTTATCGTGAGAAATATAGGATATAAATGTCAAGAGGTAATAATGAGCATTTGTATAACTTTAGTAAATCCTAAGTCAGAGACCATACTGCTTGCTGTATTTGACTCCACATTTCAGCAAGGCATTTAAGGTTTGGAGAGATTCAAATTCTGGCTGCTGAGAAGGAGCATAAATGTGCAAATTAAAGCATGGAATTTGTGCCACTTTTCATTAGATTATGGGCCAACATGATAAAAAATGTTAATAATTATGAACAGAATGTGGATAGAAACAGATTGGTTGCTATAATTTGTGTGGTTAAGAATGATCCACTCCAGATCCAAGATTAAGTCAGTTTGGAATATAGGGAAGGATAATCTTCTATGCAAAGCTGTAGATATTTTATAATGAACTTGTTCAGAGATGTTGTGGCTCAGCAGTACCACTCCGCCACAGGTGCCCCCTCTAATCTGGGCTGGGAGAGGAAGTGGAATCTATGACAAGACTCAATATGAGATTGGATAAATTGGTGAGGGAATTGGGCTGGGTTTGGGAACTAGGTGATTGAACATGCTCGGAACTGATTTTTAACCTTCAGCGGAATTAGGCTGAATAGCAGGCTTCTGTGTTGAAAATTTAATTTATTTCAATGTTAATAGCTGCTAGCGTGGAAAAAGGAGCCCTCTGAATGTTGCAGCACTGTAATATTGGCATCTGGGATGGGGGGAAATGTGGCATATGTCTGTTTTTAATCTTGGTTATTTTTGAACTCTGGAACTGCTGATTCAAATGGAGGAGCAATGTGGATTTGAATATTTTGTTTGTGCTATTTGGAAGTCACAAGTCATAGAATCCCTACAGGCCACCCAGCCCAACAAGTCCACACCAACACTCTAAACAGCATCCCACCCAGACCCACTGCATCCCTGCATTTTCCATGGTTAATCCACCTAATCTAAACACCATGGACAATGTAGCAAGGTCAGTCCACCTAATCTGCACACCTTTGGACTGTGGGAGGAAACAGGAGCACCCGGAGGAAACACATACAGACACAGGGAGAATGTGCAAACACCACACGGACAGTCACCCAAGGCTGGAATTGAACCTGGGTCCCTGCTGCTGTAATGCAACTGTACTAACCACTGAGCCACCATGCCAATCCAATTGCTGTCAGACTGCTTGCCATATTAACGTCAATGTTTTGGGTATTATATATTGACACAATCATTAATCTAAGTACTCTGTCTAATGGCAATCAGTATGACAATGTCCATATGAACTTGAAACAGGGCCCGGTGAGTTTAGGAAAGGTAGGAGAAATTAACAGTTTCTGATTGGCACTGACTGGGTGTGATCTGAAAGCCATGGAAATGAGTTTCTGCTGTCATAAACATTGCCATATCAATCAAAGCAATAAAAGCTGAAGATGTGAGAGAAATGTTGCAGGACTGGCAGCTTCTGGAGAGAAAAAGACAGAGTTAAGATTTCGAGTCTAAAAACTCTTCATCAGAATTCAGCCACCCGTGTAAACCATATCAACATCACCAAATAAAATCCTATCAGAATTTCCAAAATCAGAATTTCACCCTCTGTTGGTGTCCATAAGTGAACATACTGACAACGACTTGAATTTCTATAACACCTTTAACTTAGCTGTCCTCACTTCCAGCTTTGTATTGAAACATTTGCAGGAGTCTCTTTTCTAATCTTGTTTGAATGGCCAGAAGATGGTCCCAACTGAAAGCTTACAATATCAAGTTTACAAGCTGCTGTGGAGATGTGTTGATATAAGGTGGTGACTCTGAGATTTGAGTAGAGAATTGCACTCACAGGGAACCTGGCACAGACATTTAGATGTACTAATCTAAGTAGGCCATTCAGCCCATCGAGTCTGCTCCATGATTAAATGAGATCATGGCTGATCTGATAATCCTCAGCCCCATTTTCCTGCCTTTTCCCCCATAACCCTTGATTCCCTTACAGATTGAAACCTTGTCTATCTCAGTTTTGAATATAATTAACAACCCAGCCACTACACCATTCTGCAATAAAGAATTCCACAGATTCGCTACCCTCTGAGAGAAGAAATTCCTCCATACCTCTGACCTAACTGGGCAATCCCCTCTGAAGAAAGGTCACTGAACCCAAAATGTTAACTTTTCTACCACTCAACAGATACTGCTAGACTTGGTGCGTTTCTCCAGCAACTTGTGTTCTCATTTTAGATTTCCAGCATCTAAAGAACAAAGAATAAGACAGCACAAGAACAGACACTTCGACCCATCAAGACTGTACTGACAAATGATTCCTTTCTTAATTAAAAATCTTTCACCTCTACGTGGTTGATATCCCTCTATTCTCTGCCTAAGCATCTATCTGTCAAGCTGCCTCTTAAACAATCTGCATATCTTTGTTTTTCCCTTTGGACAATGGCTTACTCTGTGATTATGCCCTCTGGTCTGAGACACACGCAAGGGACAAACCTCTCGTCATTTACTCTGTTGAGCTCCCTAAGAATCTTGTATAACTGAGTAAGGTCACCTCTCATTCTTCTAAAATCCAATGTGTACAGGCACAACCTATTCAAACTCTCATCATTAGATCATCCATCCTTACCTGGTACCAGTCCAGTAAACCTTCCCTGGACTGCCTCCAATACCAATATAACTTTCTTTCGATAAGGGGCCAAAACAGTTCACTGGATATGGAGGGATGATCATTCACATTTTGTTTTTATGACACAGATGTGAAACCAGGGATTTGGAAATTCCACTGTCTGGCAATTTGAGTCTATTGTTGTTCTGTTTTAACAAAGCTATAGAGTCATAGAGTTTTATAGCGCAGAAACAGACTCTTCGGTCCAACACAACCATACTGACCAAATGTCCTAAATTAATCCCGTCACACTTGCCAGAATTTGGTCCATATACCTCGAAACCCCTCCTACTTATGAATCCATCCAGGTGCCTTTCAAATGTTGTATCAGAGATAAAAGGTACTGCAGATGCTGGAGAATCCGAGATAACAAGGCTGTGGGGCTGGATGAACACAGCAGGTCAAGCAGCATCACAGGAGCAGGAAAACTTGACGTTTCGGGCCTAAACCCTTCATCAGAAATGGGGGAGGGGAAGAGGGTTCTGAAATAAATAGGGAGGTGGGGGGCGGATAGAGGATGGATGGAGGAGAGGATAGGTGGAGAGGAGGGGAGAGTCGAAGAGGCGGGGATGGAGCCAGTAAAGGTGAGTGTAGGTGGGGGGATAGGGAGGAGATAGGTCAGTCCAGGGAGGACGGACAGGTCAAGGGCGCGGGATGATGTTAGTAGATAGGAGATGGGGGTGGGGCTTGAGGTGGGAGGAGGGGATAGGTGAGAGGAAAAACAGGTTAGGGAGGTGGAGATGAGCTGGGCTGGTTTTGGGATGCGGTTGGGGGAGGGGAGATTTTGAAGCTTGTGAAATCCACATTGATACCATTGGGCTGCAGGGTTCCCAGGTTGAATATGATTTGCTGTTCCTGCTGCCTTCGGGTGGCATCACTGTGGCATTGCAGGAGGCCCAGGATGGACATGTTGTCTGAGGAATGGGAGGGGGAGTTGAAATGGTTCGCGATTGGGAGGTGTAGTTGTTTGTTGCGAACTGAGCGCAGGTGTTCTGCAAAGCGGTATAAAACAAGAGATAACAAGCTGTGGAGCTGGATGAACACAGCAGGCAGCTCCACACCTTGTTATCTCGGATTCTCCAGCATCTGCAGTACCTATTGTCTCACATATATAAAACAAAATGTTTATTAATATTTCTAGATATTGGATATATTACCAAACTCTCTATAGGAAACGACTAGAATTATCACTAATATGATTCCTGCTCCTATGATGCTGCTTGACCTGCTGTGTTCATCCAGCCCCATGCTTGTTACCCCAAGCCTCCGCTTGGTTTTGGTAGAGGAAGCCACAACAGGTACAGCGGATGCAGTATACCACATTGGCAGATGTTGTCATTGTACCAGCCTCCTCCATTTCCCGTGGCAGCTCATTCCATACACACACCACCCTCTGTGTGAAAAAGTTACCACTTGGGTCCCTTTTAAATCTTTCTCCTCGGACCTTAAACCTATGCCCTCTACTTTTGGACTACCCACCCCAGGGAAAAGACCATGGCTAATCATCCTATCCATGCCCGTCATGATTTTATAAAACTCTATAAGGCCATCCCTCAGCTTGTTTTCAATAGTTTCATAGCATTGCTGAAATCTGATGCAGGGTATGGACCAGTGTTCAAAAAATACCACAAAGAGAAATTTCAGCTTTAGAGTCTTTCTGCATATGTGGCATCATCACAACAATCTAAATTAAGCGAGACCAGATAAAGATGTTTTACTATGTATATGGGGTACATGGTTCAGTAACGGGCAATTCAGACAACTATTCTTTGTCGGTTTTAAGCTCGATTCCAGCCTGCTCCATCTAAACCTAATGGCATCAGATTTAAAACAGAAATGAGGAGGAATTAGGTCTCTCATTCACTGGAATTCACTACCCCAGAGTCCAATGGACGATAAAAAAAATTTAATGGGAGATGAGCAGATCTTTAATTAGGAAAGTTTTTAAGGGGGGTGGGCAGAGAAATGGAGTTAAGGCCAAGATGAGATCAGCCGTGATGGCATTAAATAATGGAGCCAGCTTATGGGACTGAATAGTCTATTCCTGCTCCTCGTTCTTAAATCTACCATCTTAACATTTATTCCCTTTTCCATCTTGTGCTTATCCAGCTTTCCCTTAAATGTCTTTTTGTATTCACTTAAACCACAACTTTGTGTTATCACGTTTCACATTCTCATCACTCTCTGGCTGAGGAAGTTTCTTCTGAATTCCCAATTGCATTTCTTATATTAATGGCTCTAGTTATGCCCTTCACCACAAGTGGAAATATTCTCTCTCCATCCAACAAATCAAAACACTTCATCATTGGAAAGACCTCAGTTCGGCCACCCCCAGCTTTTTAATACAAGAATGAGTGACCCATTCTGTCAATCAGTTGTTAATATGTAAACCCACACATTTCCATTTGATTCCATTTGCTGACATCAAGGAGCATAAGTATGAGCGGGATATCTCATAAAAATATTGAAACAAAAAGTTACAAATACCAAAGAAATTGCTTTAAATCCGTGTGTTCTGATGCTTGACCCTTGTGCCCACAAGAACAATTCCCCCCTGTCTATTCAGTGCAGGCTCCTTGTGACTTAGAGCATCTCTATCAGATTTCCTCAAGACCTTCTGTTCTCCAAAGAAAAGTAGTCCCAACTTCCCCAATCTATCCATGTAACTGAAACCCCTCATTCCTGGAAGAATTCTCATGATTCTTTATTTTCCCTACACCCTCTCTAATGTTTGTCTAAAACAGTCAGTTAGAATTGGACACAATTCTTTAGATTATGATGAACAGGTATTTTGTACAAGTTTAACACGACTCTTTGGGCTCTTGTGATGCAGTAATAGTATCCCTATCTCTGGGATAGGAGTCTCAAGATCCAGTCTCACCTCCTCCAGAGGTGCGTCATAACACATCTGAACAGGTTGATAAAAAAAAAATGACTCATTTGCTTTTCCACTTGATGCCTCTATTGATAAAGTCCAAGATGCTATATAGAACACTAACCTCTATGTCTTTGACGTGCCTGCTTCAAGAAATAATGGACCCATTTTCCAACATCCTTCTGCTTCTTACCACCTTTAGTATAATGGCCTTTCTTTTATATGTGTCTTATGATCTTATCAAAACATATCACTTCATATTTCTCTGCAATAAATTTTATTTGATACTGTAGCAGACATGTGGTTGGTGAGGACAGGGAGCTGAGGCTACTGTCTACTAAGTCAATGGAGAAACCCCCATTTAACCCTTTCTGGGGCAATCAGAGGCATGGATGTGGTGTAGGAGGGTGGTCTCTGAAAGCAAAACCCTGCCCTTGCCTCTGACCTACCTGCCCTGCTCGTTCCGCAATGCCTGAGAAAATCAGCTTACCAGTGGATTACCAGTGGATCACCTGAAAGTGAGGCCTCAGTTAATGGTTTTTAGGGTCCAGAATCATTGAGAACCTGCAGGACATCTTGCAACAAGCTGTTTGGCTGACATTTTGGTGAGCTATCTCAGTGGTACAGACAATAAGTCTGTCATCACTGAGCATGCCAATGTCCATACATAGCCTCCAAAGCAGAGTATCCTAGACATTGGTTTGTGTCGCTTAGCCAATTTTGTATCCATGCTGCTGTTGCCCCTGTTATTTCATGTGATTTTTTTTCATATATCTGTTGTCAGTATCTTCTTAAACATCTTTTGCAATTAATGTGAATCAAATGAAGGATGTTACCTGAAACAAATCTCCACCAGCTTTTCTTTAATTCGTCAAGAAATGTGGATATTTGATTACCCATTCCTATTTGCCCTGGAGAAGGTAATGTTGAGCTTCATTCTTGAACCAGTGTGGTATTTAATCCTTTCCTAGGTGGGTACCTCGACAATATATTTACAAAGGGAGTCTCAGGATTTTGATCCAGCAACACTTTCGGAATGGCGATATATTTCCAAGTCAGGATGGTGAGTGACTTGGTGGTGGTGTTCCCATGTATCTGCTGCCTGTGTACTTTTAGGTGGTGCAGATTGTGGTTTTGGAATGTGCTGTTTAAGGAGCTTTGGAGAATTTCTGCAGCGCATATTGTAGATAGTACATACTGCTGTTACTGAGCATCAGTGGCAGAAGGAGTGAACACTTGTGAATTTGGTTCCATTCAAGTGGGCTGCTTTGAATTGGATCAGATCAAGCTTCTTGACTGCTGTGGGAGCTGCATCCATCCAGGCAAAAGGGGAATATTCCGTAACGCTCTTGGCTTGTGTCTTTTAAGTGGTGAACAGGATTTGGAAAGTCAGAAGGTGAGGCATTCACTGCAGGATTCGTAGCTACTGATCTGTTCTTGTTTATGTGGCTGATCCAGTTCCGTTTCTGGTCTATGGTAGCCAATGAAAGGGATTCAGTAATGGTAACACCATTGAATATCAAAGAGGGATGATTAGATCGTTTCCTTTCTGTGGCTATTATTACCTGGCTGTTGTATAGAGCAAATGGTACAATGAATATTCTTGGCTTATGTTTATTAATGCCCTTCTGTGATGTGTTGAGTTCTCCTCAGTTTTAAATATACCCCAAAATTTAGTGTCATAGATTAGTTTAAAAATTGTGTTTGTGCATGATTATAAAGTCTAAATGGTTAATGTAAATTGTAAACAGCAGTGATCCCAGCATTGATCCTTGTGGAACATCCTTCCCACCTTCTCACACTTTCAATAACACTCTTTGCTCCCCATCTTTGTTCTCTGTATTAGAACCAGCCAAAAATCCAATCTGTCCCCTATCTGTATTCTCTGAGTTCCCTTGTGAGTCTATCATGGCTTATTTTTCCTGAAGGTTTTATAAAAATGAAGATACATTACAGTAATGTTGACTCTCAAATGGAGAAATTGGAACTTGAAATATCCTGCCTCATTTACTGGGTGGGAAACTAAGCAGAAATTAGTTCCATTGTTATTTTTTCAAGCTCATACTCTTGGGTGGTCAATTGCATTTCAGGATGTTAATATGGCAATGCCATTGAATGTGAAACAAATATTGTTGGAGATGTCCATTGTCAAGTACTTACATGGCTCAATGTTACTTGTCAGCCAAAACCTGGATTTTGTCCAGGTCTTTGCTGCATTTGGACATGGACTGCTTCGCTATCTGAGGAGTTGGGAACGGTGCTGAACATTGTGCGGTCATCAGCGAACATTCCCACTTCTGACCTTATAACAGATGGAAGATCATAGATAGAAACAGCTGAAAGTGGTTGGGCTGAGGACAAAGTGTGTCATAATATTTCTGAATTAGAAAATATATCCTAGCAACTCGTGTATCGATGTCCTGGAACTGAAATGTCTGGTACTCAGGAACAGAAACCATCTTCCTTTGTGCCATGTATGGCTCCATTTTTTATTCATTCACAGGGTGAGGGCATTGCTCACTAGGCCAGCACTTAATGCCCATTCTTAATTTCCCAGAGGGCAGTTAAGAAGCAAGCACATTGCTGTGGGCCTGGAGTCACATATACGCCAGACCAGGTAAGGACAGCAGTTTCCTTCCCTAAAGGACATTAGTGAATCAGATGGGTTTTTCCAACATTTGACAATGGTTTCATAATCATCATCAGATTCTTAATTCCAGATTTTTAATGAACTTATATTCCACCATCTGCCATGGTTGGATTCAAACCTGTGTCCCCAGAATGTTACCTGGGTATCTGGATTAATATTCTAGAGATAATAGCTCTTGGTCATCGCTTCCCCTCTATTCCACTACCTTACACAACATTAATGTTGGATACAAGATCTCATATCAGTCTCTTCAAGTGAGATTGTTGACTTGCTTGCCGAGATGGCTTGTTTTTGTTCAGACGTTTTGTTACCATGCTAGGTAACATCATCAGTGAAGCCATCGATGAAGTGATATTGTTCCACGCTGCTTGGAATTTATACTGTCTGGTCCGTTACAGTGAGTACTGTCATTTCCACTTTTGTACTGTCTGGGTTTGTATATGGGGTCCAATTCTGTATGTTTGTTGATTGCATTACTGGTGAAGAACCATGCCCCTAGGAATTCCTGTGCGTGTCTATGTTTGGTTTGGGCTACTATGGTTACATTGTCCCAGTTAAACTGATGGCCTTCATTGTCTGAATGTATTGATAGTAAGGCAAGTTCATCATGCCTTTTTGCTGCTAGCTGATGTTCGTGAATTCTGATGGCTAGTTTCCTTCCTGTCTGTCTAATATAATGCTTGTGGCAGTCGTTGCATGGTATTTTGTAAACCACATTGGTTCTGCATGTTGTGGGAATGGGGTCTTTAATCCTTGTAAGTGTTTGTCATAGAGTGGCTGGGGGCTTGTGGGACACCATGATTCCTAGTGGTCTTAGGAGCCTTGTTGTTAGTTCCGATATGTTCTTGATGTATGACAGTGCTAGTGTGTTAGGGCGTACTGTATCCTCCTGTTGTTGTCTGTTTAGTAGGCATCTGTGGATAAAGTTGCGGGGATATCTGTTTGTAGCAAAGATTTTGTATAGGTGCTCTTCCTCTTTCCTGCATAGTTCTGGCCTGTTGCAGTGAGTAGTGGCCCTTTTAAATAGTGTCCTAAAGCAGCTTTGTTTGTGTACCTTGGGATGGTTGTTGTCGGAGTTTAGGATTTGGTCAGTTGGATTGCTTTCCTGTATACATTACATTGAACAGACAGAAAGGAAACTAGCCATCAGAATACACAGACATTAGCGAGCAGCAAAATAACACAACAAATTTTCTTCAGTATCAGTACATTCGGACAGTGAAGACCATCAGTTTAACTGGGACAAGGTAACCTTAGTAGCCCAAGCCAAACATAGACATGCACAGGAATTTCTAGAGGCATGGTTCTCTAACCGTAATGCAATCAACAAACATATAGAATTGGACTCCATATACAAACCCATACAGAACAAAACCGGAAATGACCGTACTCACCATAATGGACCGGACAGTATAAATTCCAAGCGGAGTAGAATAACATCGCTTCATCGGAGGCTCCATTGATGATATTACCTAGCGTGGTGATGAAACGTCTGAATGAAAAGAAGCCAGCTCGGCGAGCAAGTCAACAGCCTCATCCACAACCCGAGCTACAAATCTTTGCTAAAACTTTAAAGTCTCTTGAAGTATACTGAAATTTGCAGCAAACATCCTCAAAAAGTCTTTCGGTGACATATTTATTGCTGACGCAGTATCAAAGAGATTTTCCTTCATCAGTGTCTCTTTCAAAACTTGTATGACCCAGAGACTAATCTATTGAAAAGTACAAAGCATACATCTGATTGCTTTGATGTAATACTTTTCTTTGCATTGGTAATGAACAAAGGAAACACTATAGGAACAGGAACAGAGGTAAAAAGAAAATAAAATCTGACCAATCAGTGTAGAATCCATCATGCATTGCATGATCTCTGTAGCTACACAAAGCTACCATCTACACACTACATCTGCATATGATCCCCAGATTTTAAGCTTCGTATCCTCAGGGGAGAATGCATTTTTCTGTTTGTGGACTTTGTATGTGTAGCATCAGGATACGTTGCATTGGAGTGGAAAGGTTGCTCTTTGTAAACAGGCAAAGAGAAGCACATGGAATCTTGTGGCATATTCCTCTGCAAACAAAAGCAAGATAAAGGGGTGCCTTCTTCAGCTACGTTGCAATTCAGGGGATGGGATGGCAAGGGTTCCTGTAGTTCTCTCAAAACAGCTCCCACCGCAGAATAAGCTATTCGTGTTGAGGAGTCCTTCTTGTCCTGGGAGATTGAGAGGATGGGAACAGATTCCTGAAATGGTATATCATCCAAGAGCAGAGCACGATCCATCCTTACCCAACAGGAGGCGTGCAAAGCATGCTCATGTTATCTGGCCCCCTTTTTGTTGCTGACAGGGGTTGAAATGTTTGGCACCAGAAATCCAAAGCTTTCTCCATCTCTGACAAAATGATGACTGCCTTGAACCACAATTTCACTGGTTCATTTCAAATGACCCTGTAGAGCCTCTGTCAGATTAACTCACCTCTCACATCACTGCTTGTGCCCTTTAACCAGCACTGAGGATTCATCACGGTTCCTCCATTGACTGTAGCTCGGTGATTCAATAGACACCGTGACAGGAACAGGAAAACCTGCCCAGGCACCTGACCACAATCTCCACATAACCTCCTCCTCCACACATGAGTAGTTGACCTGAGTAATTTTGTCTGTTCAGGCGATGGAGATCACTAGAGAGGTTTCTATGTGGTACATCCTCAAGAAGTTGATAGTGGTGGATAGCTGCCTTCTTGAACCACTGCAGAACATGTGGAGAGGCTTCTCTCACAGTGCTGCGAGGGAGAGATTCTGAGCCAGTGACAATGAATGAGGAGTGAAATACATCTAAGTAAGAGTGGGCATGACTTAGAGGGACAGTGAGCGCTCACGTTGTTTCATATGCCTACAGCCTCTTGTGCTTGAATTTTTCCCATCAAAAAGCCTTGATGAGTTGCTGCATTGCATCCTGTAAATAGTACATCTCAGTGAACCCCTGTCAGCTGCTCACTAACTATACCCCCATCGGAATTAATTAGCACATTGGGTGAGTCAAAGGACACAGGTACAGAGGAGCAAGCTGTGGTATGAAGGAGGACCAGACAGAGGCTGCTCAGCAGGACAGCTTGACATCTTTTCCATCTGCAGTGTGTGGGACTCAGGCACATAACAGGAGCTATCTATTTTCACAGGAGCCAAATGAACTGCTCACAATTTTCAGTGCAGGGTACTGTTCTCAGTGGGAAGGAAGTGTGTAATCTCGGCAAAAACCTGAAATTGCTGCAGCAACTGTGCAATTGTCCCCCCACTAAGCAGTTACCTCAAGAGCAATTTTTTTCATTTTGTTTGTAATGAATTTAATCCACTCTTCGAATTGGTGTCAAGTTTAAGTGGAGTGAATTGTAGCTCAATATATTCATAGTGTAGCAAATTATGGCATGAAATTCTGCTCCTCTTATTGTGGCTTGCAGCAAAAGGGGCAGAATTTAACTTTGTGCAGCAAATGATCCAACCCATTTATTCTGGGGTAACCTTGCTGTGTTACTTTTTATTTCAATTACCTTTAAGAGTGTATGTAAGTAGACTGAATACCATCAGGTATTGTGTGATGTGATAGCTGTAGAAAGTACACTGTATTGAAATAGGCAGGCTATTTACCTGTAATCTCCACCTTGTTCCTTCCTGACATTTATTCTTAAAGATGTGCACAATGCTGAACAGCACCTTTTTTGAATCTCAAGATATTCATTAAGTCCTCGTTTTGAATAAATGGCCTTCAAGTGCTGTGAATAACCACAGTTAAAAGAAGCAGGGGTTAGGGAAAAGGAAACCTAGTGGAGGATCATAGTAAGTATTCACTGCTCTTATTCTATCGAAGTACGTACTGAACATAGCACCATACCAGATATAAAAGGTACTGCAGATGCTGGAGAATCCGAGATAACAAGCATGGGGCTGGATGAACACAGCAGGTCAAGCAGCATCATAGGAGCAGGAAAACTTGACGTTTCGGGCCTAAACCCTGATGAAGGGTTTAGGCCCGAAACATCAAGTTTTCCGTCTCCTATGATGCTGCTTGACCTGCTGTGTTCATCCAGCCCCATGCTTGTTATCTCACCATACCAGACATTTTTATATTGAGGTGTACAGGGTGTAGCATTGTCAGCAGTGAGGAAATGATGACGTCAGGATGCAAAGCAGGGGGCATTACTGCAGGGGCAGGCAGCAGAAGATGAACGGGGGTGTTGTTGAGGGCATCAGTTTAATAACCAGGGTGTGGGAGCTGACAACAGGCAGAGGGCACATCTGACACTGGAAAAGTAGGAGTGACATTTGAAGTGGAAGTAATGCTCTACTGAAACAGTGCAGGACCCTGTTGTATTATCACTAGGCAGTTAATTCAGAAGCATAGGGAAGGTTCTGGAAGCATGTGTTCTAATCCTACCGTGACAGATGGAAGGTTTTTAATTCAGAAAATAACTGGAATTAAAAGTCTAATGATTGCCACTGTGGAATTTAGAAAAAAAAGACCTGGTTTATGAACACCCTCGTGGGGAAAGAAACTATCATCCTTACCTAGATCTTCAGACCTATGGCAATATGTGGCTGGCTCTCACCTGCCCTCAGAAGTGGCCTAGCAAGCCACCCAGTTGTATCAATCACTATGAAGTTTCAACAAAGAAATGAAACTGGGTGGACCACGATAACAACTAAGGCACTGGAAAGGACAACGGCAAAAACAACGCTGCTGACTCTGCAAAGTCCTCCTCACTAACACCTGGGGACTGAACCGCAGCAGATCAAAAAGGCAGGTCCTCACCACTTTCCCCATGGTAACTAGGGACAGACAATAAGTGAATTATAAAACTCAGTCTCAAAGAGAGACCAGGCAAGGGTGCTGGTCATAATGGCAGCTGCTAGAGACAGGAGACCCTTGTATCTTGCAGTGCTCATCTTTTAACACCTCTTAGCCCTGTTGTCTGCAAAAACGACATCTTGGAGAAACCAACTCATCACTATGCCTTTGATGTGTCTGCCCAATTTGTTCAGCCTTCAGCTTGTTCCTCCTGAACTTAATTCACTGTCCCTGCTCCCCCAACTTCAACACTGCTACTGTACACAATTTCTATCAACTCCAGCCAATACTGCTCAGCTCCTGTCCTCTTATTAGTCACAAGGCAATGAATCTCCATTCTTCAGTTTCAAATCTTGAACATAGCTGAAAGCCTCTGTAAAAGTAATCAACGATTTGCCCCTTCACACGTTCAGTTGCCACATGCTATCAAGGATCACAGTTTCCACGTTCAGTTGCCTATGAGAAACCTCCAAGGTGGCAGGAAGTTGTCTTTCTTCATCGGCTTCTGTCCTAATGCAGTCTGTTGATCCAAAATCCTCCTGTTCCCTACCCTGGGTGCAAGATAGATCCTCCCAAGAAGCATATAAAAAGAACTGAGACTGATAGACTTCATATTTTACACGGTCACCTACAAATATTTCAGAGTAAACAATGAATATTACAAAAACAGAAATTGCTGGGAAAAGCTCTGCAGGGGTCTGGAAGCATCTGTGGAGAGAAAGCAGAATTAACTGTGTTACAGCACTGAAGGAATGATGTAAGATCCTGAGGGGTCATGACCACATAGATGTGGAAAGGATGTTTCCACTGGGGAGAATCTATAACCAGGACTCGCTGTTTAAAAGTTAAAGGATCACCCATTTACAACAGAGATAAGGAGATTTATTTGTTTCGTCCCAGAGGTTCATGCAATTTTGTAACTCTGCCTCAGAAGGTGGTGAAAGCATAATGTTTGAATATTTTTAAGGCTAAGGTGGATACATTCTTGGTTATAAAGGAAGTGAAAGGTTATAGAGTGTTGACAGAAATGTAGACGTTACAAGTTCAGACCTAAGCTTGTTAGGTGCCAAAGAAAGCTTCAGGGGCTAAATTCCTGCTTCAGTTACTCATTCACGTCTACTATGTTCATGTGATGGAGTCTTACTGTAGGATAAGATGAAACAAGGATTTTAGAGATGAGGGAGAATGGTTACTAGGTAAAAGGGTAGGGTGGGGAACAGCCTTAGAGAGCGTACGTGTAGACCTCTCACACCCAGAGAGAGGGAGAGATAAGTATGGATCAGATGATGGCAGTGGCAAAGTATTTAGGATCATTGTGGAGATGTATTAAACTGGAAAGTATTTCTCTATGTTTACCCAAGGTAAACTTTAATCATTTGAGAGCCCTCGTTAGATAGCAGCACCCCTGCAACCAACCCTCCAATCCAACTCAGGTTTCTCTTTCCCAGGAAAAGGCGCTCCAACTTTCTTGTTTGTTCTTGTGATAAGTATGTCTTCTAAGTTCTGGCATCATTCTTGATTTTTCATGCATCTTCCCCAGTAACTTTACATCCTTTTACTAACATATGAGGAAGGAGTTGGCCACTTGGCCCCTCAATCCTACTTGCCCATGTCTGATCTAATTACTCCACATTTCAGTCTGCCCTCTGTATTTTTTCATCCCACCCTAACAAGAATAAAGCTACCTCTGCCTTAGAAACATCCAAAGACCCTGCTTCCAACATTTTTGAAGAAATAACGTTCCAAAGGTTCCTGTAGAGATTTCTCCTCATCCCTGTTTTAAAGCAATGAACCGTGATTCTTAAACAGTGACCCACAGTTTCAGACCCTCCCATGACAGGAAATATCCTTTCCACATCCACTTTGTCAAGACCCCTCAACATCTTATATGTTTCAATCAAGTCACCTCTTATCTTTAACTCCAGTGTCTGAAAGCTGAGCCTGTTCCACCTTTCCTTACACAACAACATGCACATTCCAGTTGTGTGTCAAGTAAACCATCTCTGAATTATTTCCAGAGCAGGAAAGCTGACGTTTCGGGTTCAGACCGTTTTCGGGTCACTGTTTAAGAATCATGGTTCAGAAAAATTTTTTCCTGAAGAAGGGTCTAGACCCGAAACGTCAGCCTTCCTGCTCCTCTGATGCTGCTTGGCCTGCTGTGTTCATTCAGCTCCACACCTTGTTATCTCAGATTCTCTAGCATCGGCAGTTCCTACTATCTCTGAATTATTTCCAATGTTTTTACATCCTTTGTTTAATAAGGAGAACAATACTATGCACTGTACTCCAGATGTGACTTCAAAGAAGACCTTTATAACTGAACCATAACTTTGTGACATTTGTATCCAATTAATTTGATTTATTACTATCATGCATACCCCGATACAGTGAAAACTATTGTCTTATGTGCCTTACAGGCAGCTCGTACTATACAAGTGCATCAGAGTAACAGCACAGAGTGAAGGATACAGTGTTACAGCTGCTGAGAGGGTGCAAAGAGAGATCAACATTAACATTAAAGAGGTCCATTCACAAGTCTGATGACAGCAGGGAGGAACTTGTTCTTGAATCTGTTTGTACTTGTATTCAATATTTTATATTAACCTTCCAATAAACAGTTACATTTCATTAGCTTCCTTAATTACTTGCTGTACCTGCATACTAACCTTTTCCAATTCATGGACTTGCACACCCAAATTCCCCTACATCACAGATCTCATCATTTCCGTTATTCATTCATGGGGGCGAGGATATCGCTGGCTAGACAGCATTTATTACCCATCCCTAATTGCCCAGAAGGCAGTTCAAAGTCAACCACATTGCTGTGGGTCTGGAATCACAAGTAGGCCAGGCCAGGCAAGGATAGCAGTTTCCTTCCCTAAAGGACATTAGTGAACCAGATAGGTTTTTTTCCCCCACGATTGACAATGGATTCATGATCATTATTAGACTCTTAATTCCAGATATTTATTGAATTCAAATTCCACCATCTGCCATGGCGGGTTTCAAACTCAGGTCCCCAGAACATTATCTGGGTCTCTGGATTAACACTCCAGTGATACCACTTGGCCATTGCCTTCCACTCATTTAGATAATATGCTTCTCTTATTCTTCTGCCAAAGTGACTAATTTTACATTTTCCCACAAAATATTCCTTTTGCCAGATCATTGCCCACTCACTGAAACTGTGTGCATATATATCACTCTGCAGCCTCCATATGTCCACTTCACAACTTATTTTCCTACTTATCTTCATGTCATCTGCAAATCTGGCCACCATACCTTCAGTCCTTTCATCTGAGTCATTTACATAAAATGTCAAAATTTGAGGTACCATCGGTGATAACTGTGGCACACCACTTGTTACATCTTGCCAGCCAGAAAATGACTCATTTTTACTTTCTGCCTCGTGTTATCTTCAACTCACATTAATATATTACCTCCTACACCACATTCTACAGTAACCCTTCATGTGACACCTTATCAAATGCCTTCTGAAATCTTAGTATGTCACATATGCTAGTTAGCCTTCATCCACAGCACATGTTGCATCCTTAAATAACTCAACTAAATTCGCCAAATCTGATTTTTATTTCACAAAACCAAGTTGATTGCCAGATTCCCTCGAACTTTTCGAAGTTTCCTGCTATGAATATCTTTAAGAATAATTTCCAACATGTTCCCTATGACAGATCTTTAATTAACGGGCCTGCAGCTTCCTGCTTTCTGACTCTTTTGCTTCTTGCATTAAGGAGCTACACTTGCTACCTTCCAATCTGACAGAAATTTCCCCAAACTCAGGGAATTTTAGAAACTTAGAATTAGAGTTCAGTTTTATTGTCACTTTTACTCAAGTTTAGGGATGCAGGAGTACAGTGAAAAGTGTACAATGTTGCCATTCCCAGCATCATCTTGGGTACAAAGGCACCGAGGTATAAAATCTTAGTTACAAAGTCGAAAAGTTAGGAAACAAAGTTACAAGTGAAATGTTACAGTCCTTCTTGGTATTAAGTAAACAAATAAAGAAATAAAATTAAAATTTCAACGGCCTAACTTAAGTGCTTAGCTGCACTCTCTACAAGAGCTTGATCTCTTAGAATCCTATGGTGTGGGGACAGGCCCTTTGGCCCAACAAGTCCACACTGACTGTCAGAGCATCCCACCTATACCTCACCTAATCTACACATCCCTGAACACTATGGGCAATTTAGCATGGCCAATCCACCTAGCCTGCACATCTCTGGACTGTGGGAGGAAACCCCACATAGACACAGGGAGAATGTGCAAATGCCACACAGTCACCCAAAGGTGGAACTGAACCTGGGACCCTGGTGCTGCAAGGCAAACCACTGAGCCCCTCCTCCCTTTGACCCACTCTCTGAGAGACCACAGGCTGCCTGTGCTCTTCACCACCTCAGATGCTGATGGACCTCCCTCACCACAACTTTGCATTCAATCTTCCTGCATTGGGCTTGATCTTTGACCATCAAAGTCCTGATCCAGGCCCCCAGCTGCTGCCATGCTCTGGAACACAACAAGCTGTGATACCACCAATCACCAATGTCCCCACTCCAGGCCCCCAGCCAAAATGAAAACGAAAAGCAGACAGAGTGGATGAGCCTACTCGACCACTGCCACCTTGTGCATATTTAATAGCACAAACTTTACAATTAGAACCAAGACTTCGATTCTTTTCCTCTCCATTTCTTTTAAAACTAGAATGAAGCCTATACGTCCAACATCTTGTTCAGTATCATTCCCCTAGTGATAATCATTTTCCTAAGTTTCAGTTTCCTGATTTCTGGGAATGCATCTGGGATGTTACTTATATCCTCAATTGTGAAGACCAATGAAAAAAGAACTGTTTGATTATCTACCATCTCCTTACTTTACATTGTTAATCCCCAGATTAATTTTCCATAGGGTTAATGTTTTTCTCTTTTCCTTTTTAATTTTTTGTAGGAACACTTAATGTCTGCTTTTAAATTTCAAGCTGGATTTCTCATACAGGCGATCCCTGATTTACAAATGCCTGATTGACAAATGCTCAAACTTATGAATGCAATACTATACTGGGGCATTTAATGATAGCTCAGCCAGTGATACCCTTTTCTCATGAGTGATTGAAAAGAACTAATCTATTTATCCAAGGGGGAAAGGTTGCCTCCACAAAATAGATGTCAGAATGTAAACTCGGTTGTAATAATCAATAAATAGATTTATTAATTAGTAACTAGTTACAATGGAGATGAATGACAAGCGCACCGGAGATAGTCACACTCAACTTGCAATTACCAACACAATACAGGCATGTCTCCTACAATAAGATAGTTGCATTCTTGTATGACCTTGCACTATAGAAAATCATATTATAGGGAAATTGCTACAGAAAATCGCTATTCTGTACAGTAGAAAGTTCACATTGTCCGAACGGCGTCTGCTATTCATCAATCCCGTTATAGCCAACTTGCGTTATAGCAGAAACACTTGTACTGCTATTGGTTCATGTTGTTAACATTAAGAAGAATCACTGCAGCAGTATACTCCCTCTAGTGAACTGATTCAGAACTCATGGGGCAGACAGAGAGTCCTGGTTCCCTCCCAGGAACAGTTCTTTACATCTGGCGGGTGGAGTTTTTCTTTTATTTTGTTTCACCTATTTTTACAATAAATCCATTCAGAGATGTTACTAAACACTTCTGGAGCAGAGATAGTAGGAACTGCTGATGCTGGAGCATCTGAGATACAACGTTGTGGAGCTGGATGAACACAGCAGGCCGAGTAGCATCAGAGGAGCAGGAAAGCTGACGTTTCGGGTCAAGACCCTTCCCCAGAAATGAAACCTCTGGAGCAGATGGGACTTGAAATTGGGTCTCCTGGTCCAGAGGTAGGAATATTACCGCTGCCCACAGTAGGGTCCAGCTGAGCAGAGTTTTACATAATTTATCAATTAATCCTGTTAAGTGTTAACTGTTTATTACAAGATCTGTGAGACCTGCTTCTGATTCAAAAACCAGAGAAACCTCTTAGCTCCAAACACATCTTTTTGAGGAAGATTACAAGTCCATGAGAAAGGGATGCACCAGTCTCTTTTACTAATCAGCTCCTTCAACCAAGAATCAATCATCCAGATAAATAATGTCTGTTTTTAATTTGACTTTCCTTCATTTCACCTGCATTTTCACAATCTATGACTATGTTCTTCATAGTCAGAAGTCACATGACTCCAGGTTATAGTCTAACACATTTATTTGAAATCACAAGCTTTCGGAGCATAGACCCTTTGTCAGATGAAATCCATTCCTACTCTGTTCAGACCCGTCATGACTGTGAAAACTTTCATCAAATCTCCTTTAGACGACCATGCCTCGATTTCTCGAATCTCACCTCATAACCAAAGTTGCACATCCGTAGATCCATCCTCATTAACCTCTCCTGCACTCGTTCTAACGCGTTCACATCCTTCCCATGATATGGTACCCAGGACTGCTCACTATACTCCAGGTGAGGTCGAACCAGTGACTTATAAAAGTTTATCACAGGAGTATGCTAATGGGAAGCAAGGCACATTTATACATCTTTGACAGTTTTGTAACATGTGTATTTCAGAAATAAAACCAGTTTCTTACTTACTAAACTGAAAAAACCTTGTTGTTTAATTTATTTAATTGCAGCACACACAGACAAGTCTTTGCTGAACTGGCAATCTAGTATCCACTTTTGATTTTAACTAAAAACCAAAAGAACTGCGGATGCTGTAAATCAGGAACAAAAGCAAAGTTGCTGGAAAAGCTCAGCAGGTCCGACAGGATCTGTGAAGGAAAAAACAGAGTTAACGTTTCGGGTCCGGTGACCTTTCCTCAGAACAGTTCTGAGGAAGGGTCACTGGACCCAAAATGTTAACTTTGATTTTAACTACTTGTTTACCAATGGGGAGGAGGAAAATAGAAAATGAGTTACCCCTCCTTAATCCGTTTGTAACATTGGTGGCTTGTCCAATCAACTTCAGTCTCGATTTTGACACAGATATGCTTTGTTCAGCCAAGCATTTTGATATCTGAGTATCACTCTGTTACACAATGTTTTTCACATAAAACTTTGTTTGACTGTCTTTTATCTTAGGGTCCAAGGACTTATCTCCAAGAAGTGCCCTAAACATTACAACCCTGTGATTCACATGCACAAGCAATTCCCACTGTTAACCTCAAGTTCACAACCTTTTACTGTACGTGAGCTTTTGTTTTTATAACTTGATAGAATTTTTCCACAATCCCACTACTTTGGCATCTTTTCTACACTGTGCCCTATTTCTCAGTTTTCCCATTGACTGTTTTACCAAGAAAGGCATCTAGTAAACCTTTAGCGTTCCAAAGCGGAAACACATCAAACTGAAACATTAGCTCTGCTCTCCACTTACAGATGCTGCTAGACCTGGTGATTCTTTTTCTCACATTTTCGGGGTTTTATCTGCAGTGTTTTGTTTTGATCTCGTAAAGTCGTGTTAGTTTCAAACATAATTGGATTCTAATAACTGGTATACTTATTTGTAATCCAATAATCTTACATGGCACAAAAGGGAGAGATTGAATCTGCCATCTGGAACATCAGTGTCATCAGCCTCAGGTAATAAAACAATGACTTGCTTTTGTGTAACACCTTTCAAATGGTGAAATATCCCAAAGTGTTTCAAACAAAGGCCAACTAGCAAAATTTGACACTAAGTTACTTAATGAGCTATTAGAACTCATCACCAAAGTTTTGTCAGACTGGGCAAGGGAGGAAGCATGTGTGATAGGTGGCATCATCCAAATAGATGCGATTACAGTCCATTACAAAGCCACTGACTCCCATTGCTACCTTCACTTACAGCTCTTCATACTCCTTGTCCTGCAAGGACTCCATCACATTCTCCCATTTCCTCTGTGAACCTTGTATCAACTCCGATGATGCCACTTCCCAAAACAGCATTGCTGGCATGGCTTGCTTCTTCCAAAACCATGGTTTCCCACCTACTGTGGGTGACAGGGCCCTCAACTTTATCCGACCTATCCTCTGTGCTTCCGCCCTTGCCCCTTCCCATCACTCATAACAGAGTGATCGGATCCCCCTTATCCTCAATTTTCATCCCACCAGCATCTGCATTCAAAGAATCATTCTCTGCCATTTCAGACAACTCCAGCAGAACGCCACCAGCAAACACATCTTCCCCTCACTCCCCCTGTCTGTATTTCACAGGGATCATTCCCTCCAGGACACCCTAATTCATTCCACAGCCACCAACACCATCCCGTCCCACAATGCCTTCCCATGTAACCACAGAAGGTACAACACCTGCCCCTTCACCTCCTCCCTGCTCACCATCCAAGGGCCGAAACCGTCTTTCCAGGTGAAGCAGCATTTCACCTGTACCTCCTCCAATCTTGTGTATCATATTCATTGCACACAATGTGGCTTACTCTACATTGGAGAAACCAAATGCAGACTGGGTGACTGCTTTGTAGAACACCTCCAGTCTATGTGCAAGTATGACCCTGACCTTCCTGCAGCCAGTTATTTTAACACAGCATCCTGCTCATATTCCCACTTGTCTGTCCTTGGCATGCTGCAGTGTTCTAGTGAATCACAGCACAAACTGGAAGAACAGCATCTCATTTTCACACCAAGCACTTTACAGCCTTCTGGACTTAATATTGAGCTCAACACCTTCAAATTGTGAAGCAACTCCCATTTCTTTCCTTTCTTTTAGCTTTACTTGTTACATTCTCTGTCTCTGTGTCTTCTCTCTCCTCCCCCACCCCAGTGGGATTGTCTGCTCTTTCAGGTTTGGTAGGTAGACATAACATGTGTCTGCAATTCTCACATTCTGATCACTTAATCTGAACTGTCAACATCTTTTCTCCACCAGCACTCTACACCCTACCAACCCCAGACCACTGCCCCCGCAATGCTGCCCCCTCTACACTTCAGCTCTGATGAAGAGTCATCTAGACTCCAAACGTTAGCTTTCTCTCTCTCCATGGATGCTGTCTGACCCATTATGATCTCCAGCATCTGTTGTTTTCACTGCTTATTTATGCCCTGACTGAATGAGATGTTAGGATAAGGCTAGAAGTCACACAGGTTTATTTGAAATCACAAATGTTCCGACTGCTGCTCCTTTGTCAGATGAAGTGAGAGAGAAGCACACAGGCACAGAATTTACAGGCAGAGAGATCAATAGGTAGTAAGATCAAACGATCCTACAAATGGTGTGAGTGAAGTGTCGACCGGCTGATTAACATGTCTCCACTGGTGATTAAAAGTGTTAAACTGTGTGAATAAAGTGTCAACAGCTGAATAGCAAGTGAAAGGATGATCTATGATCTGATTAAATGAGACAGAGAGATAATTACAAAAAAGTCAAAAACACGGTGGTGCTGGAGACAAACCAAACGGCTGGAATTACATAAAAACTGAAACAACTGCGGAAGCTGTAAATCAGGAACAGAAACAAAGTTGCTCGAAAAGCTCAGCAGGTCTGGCAGCATCTGTGAAGGAGAAAACAGAGTTAATGTTTCGGGTCCGGTGACCCTTCCTCAGGTCTGAAATAACATGATTGGTGTAAGAGTCACATGCCAAGGGTCTAACCAAAGTAACAAATAATCCAAAACTGTACAAATTAATTAAGGTAGAGAGATCATTCCAAGTTATTCCAGGTGATGTTGCAACCTTGAAATTGAGATAGAGTCCATATTTTCAGCTTGCGCTCAGGATACAGCGAACCAGCTGTGTGACACTGCCAAGCAGAAGAGGCAATGGAACTAAGCCACCTACATGCATTCCAAAAACAAGAAACTGGAGAAACTTGGCTTCATCACCAGCAGTAACCAAGCCTCCCCCGGTACCACGGTTGAATGCGATACCACCACAAGGAAATCCATCGTCAACTTATCTGACCACACCCTTCAACTGGACAAAATTGAAGTTCTCAGCCAAGGGCTCAATTTCTGTCCCACTCTCGAAATGGACCCCATTGGTGTCGCGGCAGACATAGTGGAATTCACTAGGCGAAAGAGATTCCGGGAATTCTTCCACAAACCTCAAGATGTCAGCAGCGAGCCCAATGAGACAACCAACGAAACAGTCGACAGAAAGATCTGTGGTGTAGCGACCGAAGAAAAGTGGAATTGGAGCCCTCCAGAGGGCCGTTGCCCCAGGCTCAACGTGTACGTTCAAGCCATCAGGAGATGTGTAAGCGCCACATTCATCAGCCACACTCACAAGGTAGTGCAAAACATCACCCGGGCACAACGCAAAGTCATCTGTGCTCTCAAGACCAATTGCAACATTGTCATCAAACCAGCAAAGGAGGAACCATCGTCATACAGAATAGGACATACTGCTGCAAAGAAGCATACCAACAACTGAAAAACCATGAACATTACAGACAACTACCTGCTTATCCGACCAAAGAACACACACACCAACTCAACAGATTGATCAAGACCTTTGATCTAAACCTTCAGATATCTTATGCTTTCTAATCCCAAGTATGTCTCGCATAGGAGACTTTCAAAGTTACACAAAGCCAACATACCTAAACGCCCCATTTTATCAGGCAATGGGCCCCCATGTGACAACCTCTCTGGCTATGTTGAGGGCAATTTGAAATTCATTGTCCAAGGAAACCCCCAGCCTCTGTTGTGAAACTGCAGAATTCTTACAGAAACTGAGCATCCACAGACCAGTCAAACCAAGAATATTCCTCGTCACGATGGACATTTCGGCAGTCTACACCAGCATTCCCCCTCAATGATAGCATCATTGCAAAAGCCTCCGTTTTCAATACCACCAGCTGCCAATTTCCAGACGCCATCCTACAACTCATCCGTTTCATCCTCGAACACAGTGTCTTCACCTTCGACAACCCGTTCTTTATCCAGACACATGGAACAGCCATGAGGACTAGATTTGCTCCCCAATATGCCAACATTTTCATGCACAAGTTCGAACAAGACTGCTTTGCTGCGCAGAACCTCAACCAATGCTGTACACCAGATACATTGATGACATTTTCTTCTTTTGGACTCATGGTGAGGAATCATTGAAATAACTACACAGTGATATCAACAGGTTTCATCCCACCGTCAGACTTACCGTGGACTACTCTTTAGAATCAGTCTCAATTTTGGACACACACATCTCCATCAGGGATGGATACCGCAGCACCTCACTCTACCACAAGCCTTCAGATAACCTCATGATGCTGCACTTTTCTATCTTCCACCGGAAACATATTAAAACAGCCTTCTCCTAAAGACAAGGTCAGGGATAAACACAGGATCTGCTCAAATGAGGAAGAATGTGATGAACACCTAAAGATTTTCAAGAACGGGATACAATGCTCAACTCATCAATCACCAGTTCCGATGTTCCACACCGAAAAACCACAATGACCTCCTCAGTCAACAGACACAAGGCACAACTGATAGGGTACCCTTCATCGTCCAGTACTTCCTCTGAGCGGGGAAACTACTTACATGTCATTGATGACCATGAACATCTCACGAAGGTCATCCCTACACTACCATTTCTCACCTTCAAACAATCACCAAACCTTAAACAGACCATTGTTTGGGCAAACTACCCAGCCTTCAGGACAACATCAACAACAACACCACACAACCCTGCCATGGCAACTTCCGCAAGACATGTCAGATCATCGACGTGGACACTACCATCATAGATAGGAACACCACCCCCCATATGCACAGCAGATACTCATGTGATTCAGCCAACATTGTCTATTTCATATACTGCAGGCAAGGATGCCCCGGGACATGGTACATTGACGAGACCATGCAGACGTTTAAACAATGGATGAATGGACACCGCGCAACAATTGCCAGACAGGGATGGTTCCTCCCAGTGGGGAACACTTCAGAGGTCAAGGACATTCAGCCCCCGATCTTCAGGTAAGCATCCCCCAAAGCAGACTTTGAGATATACAACAAGGCAGAATCGCCAAGATGAAACAGACAGTTAAGTTTCATACCCATGAAGACAGCCTCAACCATGATCTTGGGTTCATGTTGCGCTTAGTGCAACACTCACACTGTTCTGTATTTGTAAAACCTTCCTTACTGTCCTATTTTGAAAGCATCAGCTTGATAACTTCTTAATGATCTCTCTACCTGAATTAATTTGTACAGTTTTGGATTATTTATTACTTTGGTCAGATCCCCGGCATGTTATTCTACCTTTTATGTTATTTCAGCCAAGTGGTTTGTCTCCAGCACCATTTCATTTAATTTTTTTTTGTAATTATCTCTCTGCCTCAATTAATCAAATTATAAATCATCCCTTCGCTTGTTATTCAGCTGTTGACACTTTTCTCACGCCGTCTGACACTGCTAATCACCTGAAGAGACTTGTTATTCAGCCTATTGACACTCCACTCACACTATTTGTACTATCTTTTGATCTTTCTGCCTATAAATTCTGTGCCTGTGTGCTTCTCTTCACTTCACCTGACAAAAGGAGCACTGTTCCAAAAACTTGTAATTTCACGTAAACCTGTTGGACTATAACCTGGTATCATGTCACTCCTCACCTTGTCCACCACAGTCCAACACCAGCTGTACCACATCAGAGATGATAGGATGTAAGTGCACTGAGCACCACAGTCACAAATCAGGACTTTCTGTTTCAATGGCTGGATAAGTCGAAACGAGCAAATAGTGAAAAATACTTAAATTGTGTCTTGATGTGATTGAGACAGAGCTCATCAATATCCCTCTCAGGTAGTGCAGGAGAAACAAATGAGTCAGTTTGCAATTTTACCTCAGCTTGCTTCAAGAACATACCTTTTAACCTGGTGCTTGCTGATAATTCTATTTCTTCCCACCTGCAAAAGTCACTTTCTTTTGTAAACTACAGTATTTAATGAATTAAGATTGAAGTAAAGGAATCTGATGCCTATTATGCATTTCCATAAGAAAACAGAGTTTTCTCGCAATTTATTTGTTGAAATATCCAGGAAGTGTTTAAGAAAGGGAGATTTGTTTAACTCTTTCAGCCGCACGAATACAGCATGTTCTACAGACCCAACAAATTCATCCATGTGAAGTACCTTCGTTTGAACCTGTCTGCGGCTTGCAGTGTGCACTTTTCCTAATGACAGACCACAGCCTTCCTGCCAAGGAGTATCCTGAATCATTCCAGAAATATGACATCTCTTCAGCAAATTTGTTTGAATATCAGCCACCGTGAGGTCTGTAAAATGGTCTTGAAAGACTTGCTCTCTGATTCCTTATCTCTGAACCTAGCCAAAAACAGGAACTCACTGAGTAATGGACACCAGCCTTGTCACCCAGCGATGCCCTCAGTCTGTGCATCAAAAAAAATGTTCTTCCAGCAGCTCTAACATTAGACACAAAGATTTGGCTGCACATTCAAGTATTAAATAAATGACTCTTGGCAAAGGGGAAAGACTCAGCAATGCTTCCATTCTGAATTTTGTTTCATTGTCTGAGAAGGCTCTGCACATAACTTGATGTATATTGTATATTTGAGCAAAATCTGATACTTATACAGAAAATAAAGGTACAGTACTGTTTGTACAGTAATAGATTTACTTTGTAAGATCCTGCAACATGCCGAACTTTATCCCAAAATAATACAGCTTTCTCATAAGGAAATGAGAATGACAGATGTGATGAACTAATGAAGGTGATGTGTTGATTTTTCCGCAGTCTTTACATAAAGCCTCAAGATGCCTTCAGAAAGGTAAATTACATTTCCACTTCATGCACCTCTAATGCTCAGCCAGATGGTCAGATCTGAATAAAACTACATCATTCCTGCTTCCCATTACTGGTATAAAAATATTGCTTCAGATCTTAAATCCTTTTCAAAAGCTTTGCTGACTGAAATGATCACTCAATGTAAGATATTACAAACTGCTCTCGTCTGAGAATTGGACAAGCTTCCAGTAACTGTCGGAGAAGCACGGGAATAATGTAAGCGAAGGAACTGTTACAGTATTTGCTGTCCCCAAGTACACAGAGAAGCAGAAAATAACAGGCCAGACAGAGACAAAATAATGTGCTCTAAACCTGAATCATATTAGACTGCCAGTGTAATGATAGCAACATATATTCACTGTGAAAGTCCTATTTAAAACCAACATCAGATGAATAGCTGCTGGATAACCTTGAACAATTTCCGATTTGAGTTTAAAAGCTCTTCCTTGATCAGCACAGCAATTAACACAATCACATCAAAGGCATGTATTGACTGTAGGAAACATACCTGCTATGTCAGAGCACACCTTCCTATTAATCTCTGGACAATGCAGCAAACATTCCCCTTCATTCACAGAAACACATCAGATACAGACAGATACAAACCACTGGCTTACTGCAAGAGAAGAGCTATTCTCAGAAATGATAGCATTCCTCACTGTGAATATCCCACAATTACCTTCAGATCAATACTCCTCTTTGGGAGCTGCTTGACAACATCTTATGGAGTCTACTCAAGCAGCCAATTGGTGTCAAGGATTCCCCAGATGCGTTCCCCAGGGACGCTGGTGAAATAAAATCTGTGAAAGTGGTTTGCCCAGCACCGAAGCTTACTTTACACACACGTACTCATTGCTGCTTCACACCACGAACGCTGACAAAACTGATGCAGTGAAATGTGATCCACCTACTGCTCCCTGTAACTCCCCTGAGACAGCATAACAAATTAAACTAAATTATCCTTTGCTTTATTTTGAGTTAATGCATACAAAATTGACATGCTATGAAGTGCATTTTCTCTCACTTCCTAAGATGTCTTCTTTCTTAATGATACATACATATACCGTATATACTGAGCAATAAATTTATACTACATGGAGAACTTGCTACCCTGTGAGACAATATTGATGTTCAACCAGCTTAAAAAAAGACATGGAAATATCATTGTCTCTGTGCATGAAGAATGTGTTCTCTGTCGATATATCAATGTGATTGTCACACAATACTACAATGAAAGCCCTATAAAGTTAACAATAGAAACAGAAAATACTGGAAATTCTCACTAAGTCTAAAAGCATCTGCGAAGAGAAGAATGATTAACATGACAGGTCATTGACCTTTCATCAGATCTGCCTGAGTTCTGATCAACTTGCTTGTTGGACAATGTTGCTCACATTGCCACAACACCAGAGCATTGTGAAACAGCTTCCTTTGCATGTTGCTCAAATTTTTGAGGTAATTTTTCTCTCCAGCGTACAAATGGGCCACCGCTGACAGTTCAAAAAGACATTTGGCCTCCCACACAATCGAGCATTAGGACTGAAATTCAGTGCTGGTGCAATGTCTAGTCTGGAGGTACATTCCACTTATTGGCTGATCAAATCCTTCAATAAACGTAAAATGCTTTGGATACTGGCAATCTGAAACAATACAGAGTACACCAGCAAAACTCAGTAGGCCTGGCAGCATCTGTGGAGCGAGAGAGAAACAGACTCCTTCAGTTGCTTGTTATAGGTAGAGTACAAAATGTGCAAAACTCAGAATAGAATGTTTACTGTTCAGAATGATTCTGCAGTCGGGCAACACATTCTCAACAATTTTGAGTTTGTGCTAATAGCTATATTAACAAAAGTGTAAGTAATAGATAAGATGATAAGACAAGCTGGAGGACACAATCTCGAGACAATTGTAGTCCATTGAAGACTAAGATGAGGTGGAATTTCTACACTCAGGGAATGGTGAATCTTTGGAATTCTCAACCCCAGAGAGCTGCAGGAACTCAGTCATTGAGCATGTTCAAGGCAGAAAATGACAGACTTCTGGAGACTGCTGACATCAAGGTTTATGGAGACAATGCAGGAAAGTGGCATTGATTTAGATGATCATCATGATCTATGTAAATGGTGGTACAGGCTTGACGGGCTGAGTGGCATATGGCCATTTGTATGTCTAGGCCAATTTGTCTTTTTATTCATTTGCTGAACGTAGGCATCACTGGCTTAGCCTGTTGGGCCCATTTATTGTCCATCCGCATTGCCCTTCAGAAGGAAGTAGTGAGCTGCCTTCTTGAACCACATGCTGTAGGTTGACCCACAATGCTGTTGGGGAGGAAATTCCAGATTTTGACCTCGCAACAGTGAAGGAATGGTGATATATTTTCAAGAGAGGATGGTGAGCAGCTTGGAAGGGAACTTGCAGGCGGAGGTGTTCTCATGTATCTTCTGCCCTTGTCTTTCTGGACGCAAGTGGTTTTGGGTTTGGAAGGTACTGCATGAGGATCTTTGGCAAATTTATACAGTGGGTCTCATAGATAGTACACAGAGCTGTTACTGAGCAGCGGTGGTGGAGGGAGTGGATGCTTGTGGATGTAACTTTTTCCACACAAACAGTATGCTTTTCTCCTGTTGTAGACATTGTTGTAATTGTTTGAAATTTGGCATTGCTGGATTTGTCCTGATGAGTGCAAGCTTCAGCAACACATTTCTCTTTACAAAGCAATCTGGTTCTATAGTGCCAAGTAACTGTTTTCAGCTTTTGTTACAGTTAAAAGTATAATCTTGTCATGTCATTTCAGCTGTTAACTGGAAGTTCAAATTTATTTTTAAACATTTCCCCTCTCTACAGAGATCACAACAACAGGCTGAAAGGAAAATGATGGCTGATGTTTGAAAGACAAATAATAAGGCATTTTGTAGCCATATAAATGGTAACAGTAATAAAATTGAGCAGCGTCACGAAAAGTTGAAAGGGATTAGATAGAAACAAGGAATGTTAAATAAATGTTAAATAAATATTTTGCCTCAGTTTTACTAATAATGGCAGAGGCAAGACCTGGAAAAAGGAGCAGGAGAATTATCAAAGAGAATTATCGAAAAGGAACATGCTTGGAAATACATGAGCATAGGCCTCAAGCTAAATCGAATGATTGAATCCTGACAATACCTACGCTGTTGAAAAAAAAAACAAGATAAACTAGCAAACACTCTTAAACCTGGCTCAGATATCCAAATTGTGCTGAAGGGCTAAAGAATGTCCCAATGTCCAATGGAGCTGTTCCATTCAAAAACATGGAAAAGGATAAAGTGCTAAAAAAAAACAGTTACTGAAACATTAGTTGTACCCAAATGCTCAGAATCCATAAGTCAAGGAAAATTAATGAGCATTTAGAAATGCATAGGTTAATCATGTGTGGCTGGCATTGATTAGTTAAAGGCTAATCATGTTTGACAAATTTAACAGGGATTTTTGAAGAGGTGACCAATTAGATACATAAAAAAAATTCAGTAGATGAGATGTGAGCAGAGTTTTAAAAACAATCTTTTAATTAAGCCGGGCAAGTACATGAGATTTGAGGAAATTTAGAAGTTTAAATTATGGATCGTATAAACCCACATGGCATGCTTTAAATGCATTAACCTTAAGATGGAAGACAGAGAGCATCAAGGGACAAAAAAGTTAATGAAGCAAGGAAGGCAAAACAGGTTGGTCATGGGAAAAGTAAAGAAACGAGAGACTGGTCTAGATTAGTGTAATTAGACAGACCAGGACGAGGACCCACAGAATCCCTCCCTACAGTGTTGAAGCAGGCCATTCAGCCCATTGAGTCCACAGTGACCCACTCTGTAACCCTGCAATTCCCGTGGATACCATGGGGCAATTTAGAACATAGAACATAGAACAGTACAGCACAGTACAGGCCTTTCGGCCCACGATGTTGTGCTGAACTTTTACCCTAATCCTAAGATCAATCTAACCTCCACCCTTACCTTATACAATCATCCATATGCCTATCTAATAGCCGCTTAAATGCCCCTAATGAGGAGGACTCCACTACCCTCTCCGGCAACGCATTCCACGCCCCGACCACTCTCTGAGTAAAGAACCTACCTCTGACATCTCCCCTATATCTACTTCCACTTACTTTAAAACTATGTCCCTTCGTAATAGCTACCTCCACCCTAGGAAAAAGTCTCTGGCTGTCTACTCTATCTATACCTCTGATTATTTTGTACACCTCTCATCCTTCGTCATTCTAAAGAGAAAAGCCCTAGCTCTCTCAACCTTTCCTCGTGAGACCTTGCCTCTATTCCAGGCAAATTTCCTGGTAAATCTCCTCTGCATCTTTTCCAACACCTCCACATCTTTTCTGTAATGAGGCGACCAGAACTGGACTCAATACTCCAGATGTGGCTGGACCAGGCTTTTGCATAGCTGGAGCATAACTTCACGGCTCTTGAACTCGATCCCTGTATTAATGAAAGCTAACACACCATATGCTTTCTTAACAGCTCTATCCACCAGGATGGCAGCTTTCAGGGAAGTGTGGACATGAACCCCAAAATCCCTCTGCTCCTCCACGCTGCCAAGAATCTTTCCATTAACCCTGTATTCTGCTTTCAAGTTTGTCCTTCCAAAATGAACCACCTCACACTTTTCAGGGTTAAACTCCATCTGCCACTTCTCAGCCCAGCTCTGCATCCTATCAATGTCCTTTTGTAACCTAGAACAGCCCTCCACACTATCCACAACGTGACCCACTTTCATATCGTCCGCGAACTTGCTAATCCACCCTTTCACTCCTTCATCCAAATCATTTACAAAAATCACAAATAGAAGCGGATCCAGGACAGATCCTTGTGGTACACCACTCATAACTGAGCAACATGTTGAATATTTTCCATTCACTAGCACCTTTTGTCTTCTAAGGGTCAGCCAATTCTGAATCCAATCTGCCACATTTCCCCCTATCCCATCCCATTTAGCTTGGCCAATCCATCTAACCTGCTCATCTTTGGACTGTGGGAGGAAACCAGAGCACCCAGAAGAAACTCAGGCAGACACATGGAGGATGTGCAAACTCCACACAGACAGTTGCCTGAGTTTGGAAACAAACCTGGATCCTTAGCACTGTGAAGCAACAGTGCTAACCACTGAGCCATCATGCAACTCCAAAGGAGGAGTAATTGCATCAGCTGACAGAGAAAACTAAAGGTTAAGTTCATAATGAGAGCAGACTGTCATTCGAGCACAAAGAGGGAGACTCATTCTTCAGTTCTGTGCACAGTTTTGGATCTGCTATTCTGTAGAAAAAAAATAAATCCACACCAAGCACATGATGTGGATCCAACAAGGTGTTACCAGGGACAGAACATTATAAGTCCCAGGATAGACTTGGAATATTCTGTATCTCCACAGAGCCAGCAGTACAGAATGAGGCCATTCAGTCCAATCTGTGTTTGCATGTGCGCATGTTCTTCAACCTCACTTAATCTCACTCTATTGGTATGTTCTTCTGTTCCGTTCTAGATGAGGAAAAGAGAAAATGAGATGATAAAATCATTTAACACTGGCATCAGTGATTCACAAAGGTTGGAGCAGAGAATCCTAGAGGCAGAGAGGTTTTTAAACATAACAGTGAAGTCCATTATAACAGGGTATAATATGCTGTAAAGTTACTTAGAATGCAGGCTCCTCCTGGCTCCCAAGTGAGCTAAATCCTACCTATCTGATCCAATCCCCACCTTAGCCTCATTCCTGGCCTCCCTGGACCCAGTTGCTTCTTTGAGTTCTGAAGAAGGGTCATTCGATCCGAAACATTAACTCTAATTTTTCTGCACAGATGCTGCCAGACCTGCTAAGATTTTCTAGCAATTTCTATTTTTGTTCCTTCTTTGACACTGACTTCCAGACCTCTGCTCTGGGCTTCTTCCCAGCCTAGAATCCAACCACATCTCCTGAAGATTTCACACCTCTCTCATTTCACTTCTCCTCCATTTTGTCCACTCCTACAAGGGATCTTTTATCTGCGGTTAAGCCATAATGAAGTCTCATGTTTTTTAGAATTTGACGACCGTGTTGGCTAGAAGTTTTACTATTGCAAGTTTTTACACAGCAAATGAAAATCCACTGGTTGGGGAGTGAGGCATGAAGCCACGAGCAAGGAAGTTCTTTGAGCAGAATGTATTTTACCACCTAGATTCATTGATGAAGAAACCATTGTACCTAATAGAAGAATAGCAAACATTTGACACAGAAGGTGGTACAGGATTATGGAGAAGAGAACAGGCAGTAAGACAAGTTATGAATTGCTTCAACAAAGAACAGGCACAGGCATCATGGGTAGTAGCATGGCAGAATGGAACCATTTGTTTTGGAAATTGAAGAATGAGAAGAGATGTACAATCCATTCACCAGGTTAATGACATTTGGATGTTCGAAATCTGAAACAAAAGTGTTGCTCTGGATGCTGGAAATCTGAAACAAAAACAGAAATGATCACAAAAACCAGAGGTTGTGGTCGCTGGACTTGAAATATTAACTCTGTTTCTCTCTCCACAGATGTTACCAGATCAGTCGAGTTTCTCCTGCGATTTCTGTGTTTGTTCTATTCACAAGGTTACTACACAGGCGTCAAAGTTTAAATTACATGTGTTCTAAAAATTGATAGATTTCTGTCTTTCCCCTGTGAATCGAGTCAGTTTCATTCTATTCTTACATTGGTTTTATGCCTTTCCTTCATAGTCTCTCTGCCCGTCTCTGTCTCTCTCTCTCTCTCTTTCCACTCACTTCTGCTTTGTTAAATTGTGTCAGTATCACAGATTATTCTCCGTTTTTCCACACCTTCTCATCCTCCTCCTCCCCTGCCCCTTTATTTTTGCAGTAGGAACAAGCTCAGTGAAATTCAGTTCAGAGTAACTTTTATTTATCACTGCTGTAAATTTGACGTTAGTCAGCTCTTCAGAAATGTTTGATATCTGGAACCTTGTAATCTACCGGCTTTATACCTGAACAATAACACTGTATAATTAGATATCCTGATTCTCTGGTTGTAGAGCACTGGATACAAATACATTTTATGATGCTTTGTGGAGTTTTGATTGTCAGCACTGAATCAATATCCTGACCTTGAATAGAGCTGCTTCTATATCACTACCATGGGCCAAAGATAATTTTTCCCTTCTTTATCTATTGCTTTTCTGTTGAAGGTACTGATTATTGTGGAGCAAAGTTCAGCTTTCTCAGGTAGCTCTCTGTCTAGATTGATTTCTCATTTATCAATGCAAACCAGCAAGGTCCTTCTCTATGAAAAACATTTCAGAGAAGCTCACTCCTGTACACAATCAACATCCATAGACAAATGGGCCTTTTCTGTGATTGTAATGCTCATCATGGGTCCACTTAAAAGTTTTCAGTTACTGTTGCTCTTACAATCAAAGACTCTGTGAAACTCTATTGACCCAGGGAGCAATCTCCCATCATGGGTTGTCATCCTACTTGCTGATCACAAAATGCTTTTAAAATTTGAGTGGAGGCAGTGACAGAAAAATGACATCCTCGCAACGGGGTGTCCAGAATAAACAGGGGGTAACGTTGTTAATTTAAAGCTCTGGCATTCCGAAGCAAAATCAATAATCACTTGTCCACATGAAGGAGATAAGAAATTTAGAAATCTGTCTTTCAGGAATCTATGAATCACAGTCGAATTGCAGCTTGTAAAACGGAAGTAGAAAGATCACTGTGATGCAGCAAATGGAATGTAATGTACATGAGATGCAGAAAGGCTGTGATCTAATTGAATGATGGAATGGAATCAGAGGAATATGAATGGCTTACTCCTATTGTTAATATTCCCGCTATCCTAGCTATCATTTCTTCCCTGACTAACCCTGACAGAAGAACAGAAGAACAAACGTGTTATGACCCAAGATCAGACCACCAAATTAACATTATGACCTGGCTTGGTACATGTAACGTTTTTTTAAAGCAGTGTGAGATTTCACATATTTATAGAGTCAGAAAAACATACAGCATGGAAACAGGCCCTCTGGTCCAATGTGTCCATGCTGACCAGGTATCCTAGATAAATCTAGACCTAATTTTCAGCATCTGGCCCATATCCCTCTAAACCCTTCCTATTCGTGTACTCATCCCGATGCCTTTTAAATGTTGTAATTGTCCCAGTCTCCATTACTTTCTCTAAAGCTCATTTCATACATGTACCACTCTCTGCATGAAAAAGTTACCCCTCAGGTGCCTTTTAAATCTTTCCCCTCTCACCTTAAACCTATGCTTCTCTAGTTTTGGACTCCTTCACCCGAGGGAGAAGATCTTTGCTATTTACCCTATCCATGCCCCTCATGATTTTATAAACCTCAAAAGTTCACCCCTCAGCCTCTGACAAACCAGGGAATATAGGCCCAGCCTATTCAGCCCCTCCCTATAGCTCAAAGCCTCAAACCTTGGCAACATCCTTTTAAGTCTTTTCTGAACACTTTTAAGTTCCACAATGCCCTTCCTATAGCAGTGGACCAGAATTGAAAACAGTTTTCCAAAAGTAGCCTAACCAATGTCTTGTACAGCCAGAACGTGACTTATCAACTCCTATACTCAATGCACTGACCAATAAAGGCAAGCGTACCAAAAGCTTTCTTCACTATCCTGTCTACCTGTGACTCCACTTTCAAAGAGAAGAAATTCATAAGATTCTGCTGTTCTGAACAAATAAGTATAAAATGTTCTATTGCCAAGTTTTAAATGTAAAACAACTTAAAATAACTAATTTATTTATACTCAAACATCTGGAATAGCCCTCAGCAGCTAGATTTGAATCCCACTGTGGCAGATGGAATTTGAATTCAATAAATATCTGGTATTAAGCATCTAAATTGACCATGTTGATTGTTGGAAAAAAAAATCTAGATCCACTGGTGTACTTTAGGAAAGAAATTTGCCATCCCTACCTGGTCTGGACTACATGTAACTCCAGACCCACAACAATGAGGTTAACCCACAACAAAGCCCTTCAGACAATTAGGAATGGGCAGTGATACCCAAATCCTGTGAATGAATACAAAAAAATTAACAAGGTAAATATGGGTGATTCGTCAAATACCCAAGAAACATTAAATAGCAAATGTAGCTGAGCCACATCCCACGGATTGCTGTGCAAACACCCCAAAATTATTGATATTGAGGGTTAGCGAATCTCGTTAAACTTTACAAGGGATTCTTCTATCTTCAACTTGAAGATGTAGTTTTGGAAATTCCTCAAAAGCCACTCAATCACAGACTAACTACATTGACTTCTGAGGAAGGGTCATCGGACCCGAAACCTTAACTCTGTTTTCTTCTTCACAGATGCTGCCCGACCTGCTGAGCTTTTCCAGCAACTTTGTTTTTGCTCCATCACAGACTACCCTGCTGGCTGCTCAGATATTGGTTCTCATCCTTTTTTCCTGGGACTACGTTTGTCTGGATTCTTGAAACTGCATTCCAGCATCTACTCAAAATGTAATTTCTGCTTTTCAAAGACAGCTCATTTCAGCTGTTAGCACTGCGCCTGCATTTCTCTGAGCACTAGTCTGGTTCCATGTGGACTTCCTTCACCTTTGCTCTTGTTTGCATGCCACCATTAATGGCTCACTGCTTTTCCCAAACTCGAACAGCCATCAATGTTTTTACTAAGCTCTTACCATATGCCCTGGGCTGCACATTTAGTTTTCTGACTTCTCCTGAGTGCTATAGCTTGGAGTCTGCTACAGTGCCACTTTTTTTGGGATGCAGACTCTTCTTCCTGCTCCTAAATACCCGACAGACTAGCAGCCCAAAGATAGCAACCTTCTCCCCTAACTGCCTCTGTCCAATTCCTAAAGTTGACTGTCCAGTATCCTTGAACTATTCTGAGTGACCAATTGAAAACATTGCTATATCTCCATCCTTATTACCCAAGCAGATTAAAGCTATCAATCCATAAATCAAATGTGGAAACACCTTGGAATTGTCTATTTCTGGAATGTTACAGTCCACAGATTGCTGACTCCTGCCTGTCTCTAGTTGCCCTTGAGAAGATGGTGGTGAACTGCCTCCATGAACCACTGTAGTCCATGAGCAGCAGGTAGGCCCCAATGTCATCAGAGAGGGAGTTCCAGTCTGTTGACCAACCAACACTGAAGGAATGGCAATATAACTCCAAGTCAAGATGGCTTGGAGATGAATTTGCAGGTGGTGGTATTTCCAACAACAAAAAATAAATTAATCATAATTGTCAATTCTTCTTTCTGGGCTATGGCATCTTGTACGTAAAAATGGTTACTTGACTTGTGGCAACAGAAACTACACAAATATTTAAATATCTCATGAAGTGCTCCAAAATGTCTTCCAAATGTCATCCCATAAATTCTGTTATACCTGGTTTCCCAAAATCTCCAGCTTCAGTTCCTGTCCATTGCCCTCATATTTGCTAATGTACATGATTTTCTGGATAAACACTGCCTTGATCTTAATATTTTCATCCTTTATCATTCCATCCATGAGTTTGCTCCTTGCTATCTTTGTTCATCTTCTCCAAACCCACAGCCTTCTGAGATACCTGTGTTCAGATAATTTTGCACTCTTGAGCAACTCTGATTTTCATTAGCTTGTAGGCTTAAGCCTTCAGGCATTTGAGTTTCTAAGCCCGAGGAGATCCTTCCTTAAATTACTGCACCTCTCCGCCTCTCTTTACGACATTACTTTAAACTTGAGTCCTTAATCAAGCTAAGATAACAAGG
>JAHRHZ010000029.1:33791097-33802984 GCA_024137785.1 Ginglymostoma cirratum | reverse complement strand
TCGGGCCTAGGCCCGAAACGTCAGCCTTCCTGCTCCTCTGATGCTGCTTGGCCTGTTGTGTTCATCCAGCTCTACTCCTTGTTATCTCAGATTCTCCAGCATCTGCAGTTCCTACTATCTCCTTAATCAAGATTTAGGGCAAATGAACCTCATACCCCCATGTGTGTCTCATGTAAAATTTTGTTTTATTTCACAAAGGTATGAGGGGATATGGGTCAAAGGCAGGTATGTGGAGTTAGACCACAGTTAGCCATGATTTGATTGAATGGTGAAGCAGGCTGAAGGGCTAACTTCTGTTCCTAGGTTTCTTGAGCTGGTGGTTGTTTGAACTGATGGCCACCACACCTCAAGTGAGGGGAGAGGTTGAGAAGGACATTCCTTCTTGATAACCTCAGCTGGTGCAGGAATTGAACCCATGTTGTTGGCATCGCTCTGCACCACAAACTAGTCTCTATAGCCAACCAAGCTAACCAACCACAGCCCCCAGGCCCAAATTTTGCTTTATAGATTTTTTTTGTGAAATTTCTACTGACACAATATCTTAACAGTTCTATAAAAAAGAGTTGTTTTTTTTTTATCTGTTGTCAGTTTTATAATTGGGTTTAATTTAATATTGGTGAGAATTAAATGGGTAACATTATTGATTAGAGGGAGTAATTTAAAGCAGGTTGTTATTTACTCACATGGACTGTTATAAGGGTGTGACAGGAATGGACAAAGCTCACAAACATAAAAATGCACCAGCAAATGAGGTCACAGTCAAACATCACCTGCCTTCACCATCAACACTCAGGAGCAGCCGTGTATTCACACCATCTGGCCAAATACCTTGATCATCAACTTATAAGATCATCACAATATTGATTGATCGATTGTCACGTGAACCAAAATACAGTGAAAAGCTTTGTTTATGAGCGGTACAGGCAGATCACAGAGACCAAAGGATGTACAGATCAAAAAGACTTAGAGGCATATAGATTACATTGCAGATTACATTATTTGAGGCTAGAGTCCATTCAAGAGTCTGATAAAGGCTGGAAAGAAGCTGTTCCTGAACCTGTTTGTGCATGTGTTCAGGTTTCTGTATGTTCTGCTTGACGGAAGATGTTGTAGGAGAGCATTTCTGGAGTGCAATGGGTCTTTGATGATACTGGCCACATTTCTGCGAACCGTGTAAATAGAGTCGATTGGTGGAAGGTTGGTTTCCGTGATGGTCTGGGCTATGCACACCACCTTCTGCAGTTTCTTACGGTCCTGGGCAGAGCAGTTGCCATACCAGGCCATTATATACCCGGACAGCATGCTTTCAATGGGGCATCTGTAAAAGTTGGTGGGGGATCATATGGACATGCCAAATTTCCTGAGCTGCCTGAGGAAGAAAAGGCCTTTTTGCGCCTTCTTGACTGTTGCATTTACATGGGAATTCCAGGACAGGTTGTTGGTTATCATCACTCAGAGGAACTTGACGCTCTTCACACTCTCAACCTCAGTTCCACTGATGTCAATGGGGGGGGGGGGGGTGCCCTCCTCCCTTCTTTCCATCACCAAGCCTTCTATCTCCTTCTGTATTCAGCAATATGGCTATAGTCAGAGTGGAACAATCTCGTGGCCAGCTGGTTTTGATAGGTTTATATTAAAGCCTCTGACAACAGACTTATGATCTGTTCCTGGAAAAACTGGCCACTGAAATGGATAAAGGCACACGCTTTGACTGCCTCATGTTTCACTGGACATGGATAAGCCTAAGTAAGTAAAGTCTTTGTAACATCAAATTGCAAGAGACAGAATTAATTTACAGCAATGCGGGTGTACCCAGCTTCTAAGGATTGCAGCAGTTCAAGAAAGTAGCTCACTAAGGGGCTGGCCCTTAGGGACAATAAGGGCTGGCCCAGCCAGCGATGCCCACATCTCATGAATAATTGAAATGAAAATGACCTCAAAAGAAACAATCCCCTGAGTATAAGGTAACAATTTCAAATTCAGTCTTAAGGATGTGAAATGTGAATCTGAAACTTGTGTCTTAAACTTAAATACAGGCAATTGTAAGGGTATGAGGACAGAGTTGCCTTTCCTGAACTGGGAAAATAGTTGAAATGGTAAGACAGGAGACAGGCATAGGCAGACGTTTAATGAGATGATTCATAAATCTCAACAACGATATATTCTATGGAGAAGGAAAGACTCTACAATGAGAATAATCTATCCATAGCTAACTAGAAAAGTTAGGTATGACATCATTTTGAACAGAAGGATGCACAATGCTGCTCACGCAAATGGAAGGTCAGAGAGAATATATAAGAAACCAGCAAAGGGTGGCAGAAATAATAATAGAGAGAGAAATCAGGGCATGAGATAAAACTAGCAAGAAATATTGAAAGACATTAAAAGCTCCAAAATGTACTTATAAAGGAAATGAATTGCTAACGTGAGCATTAATTGCTCTCTTAAAGGCTGAGACCAGGAAATTAATAATAGGCGACAAGGAAATTGTGTGCGTTATATATCTTTTCAGAGGAGAAGACAGAGAAAATTCACAGGAATGATTGACAATCAAGAGTTAGCAGGAAGGGAGGAAGTTAAAACAATCACAATCTCTCAGGAAAAGTACTAGAATGACTAATGGCACTAAAGCTTTGATGCATCCCTGGGTGTGGCAGTTAACATTACAGTGTCTTAAAAATGATGGCTACAGAAATGCTGGATGTATTCTTCCCAAATTCTGTATATTCTGGAAAGGTCTTAGCAGACTAGAAAACCACCAATGTAACAGGTTGAGAACGATTAGGTGGATGTTTTTGACAGGGGCTGACAGGATGAGCTGAAACGCTCTTTCCTGTATTGTGCTGTAGATTCCAATGACTCTGTTTGGGAAAGACAGGGACAGAAAGTTAGAGTCTACAGACCAGTTAGTCTAGATCTGTCATTGGGAAAATTCCATCATGAAGGAGGTGGTCTCAGGTCTTTTAGAAAATCATCACATCTCCAAGTCAAGTCAACATAACTTTATGAATGGGAAACCGAGTTTGATAAATTTATTAAAATTCTCTGACGATATCGGAAGAAGTGTGGTTAAAAGGGAACCAGTTGATGTAATGTATTTGGATAGCTAATAGATATTCAATAAAGCACAGCATAAGAAGTGACAGTACAAAATAAGAATTTATGTTGCCATGGGTGATACATTAACATGGATTTTTAAAATGGCCAACTACCAGGAAGCAGAGAAAGGGAATAAATGGCTCATTTACAAATTGACAATCTGGAAGGTTACAAGAGTCATTACTGGGGTCACAACTATCTATGATCTATATTGATGACTCAGATGATGGAGCTATTGTATGGTAACTAAACTTGTTGACAATAGAACAATGGATAGGAAATTAAAATAAAACAAAGAACTGTGGATGATGGAAATTTGAAACAAAAGTAGAATTGCTGGAGAAACTCAGCAGGTCTGGCTCCGTTGTGGGGGGAAAACAAAGTCAAAAAAATATTTTGAGTCTGGTTCTGAAGAAGGGTCCCTGGAATTGAAACATTAACTCTGCTTTCTCTTTACAGATGTTGCCAGACCTGCTGAGCTTCACTGGAAATTTCTGCGTTTGTTATAAATGTGAACAAATGTGCTGAGGAGGTTACCATGAGATAACAAAGTCACAGGCTCCAGTTAAGTGAGTGGGCAACAAAAAGAATTGTCAGAATGTGAGATGCAGTATAAAAATAGGGAAAACCTCTGCTATAATCGAGAATGTCGTTGGTAAGTGTCACCAGCGGGAGAGCGATCTCCTTCCCAGTGTGTATGCTGCGGGGGGCCTAGCATCGGGTTTGATCCCAGTCTGGGGGCCAATAGCTTCAATAGCAGCTGCATTGCCTGAGATCGGCCCCACCCGTACTTAAGGCAGTAATGACAGCAGTGGAGGCAAGATGGTGCTGAACAATGGTGACATGGTTCTAGCAGTGGCGGTGCGGCTCCAGGCCAGAGCAGGGCCTGGGACCTGACAGTGGAGGTGGGTAGCATTCTGGCTGTGCCAGCGTGCAGGGGCTTGGGCCATCTGACTGTTCACACACTGTAGAACGGACTTAGTGGCTTTATTTTACTGGTGGCAAGGAGTCATAGCAGAGGCGAGGAGTGAACTGGATGTTTTCTTTTCATTTGGATGCTTCTTTCATTTCTGCTTCTGTTTTCAATCTTGGAGCCACAGAATGGTGACATTATAAACGTTTCAATGTACACTTGTATTCCTCTACTCAAGTACACTTTATAGTAGGAAAAGCTAAAAATCTAAATCTAATACCACACCTAGTATCCTATTTTGGACTGTTTACTAAACTGGGATATTCATGCATTGGAAGCTGTTCTGCAAAGTTTCACTTAGCTCATTCATGGCATGGTGGGTCATAGAATCATAGACTCTTCTTATCAAGAAACACTGAACATTTTGCGCCTGAACTAATTGGAGTTTAAAAGGATGGGGAGTGATTAAATTGAAACATTAAGACATTCTGAAGGGCCTTGAAAGGGTGGATTCTCAAAGAATGTTTCCCCTGGTTGTGGACGCTGGAATTCAAGCAGTGCAGTTTAAAAATTAGGGATCTGCAAAATACTGAGGTGAAGAGAAGGCTCTTGTTGAGGGAGAGGTTAGTCTTTGGAAATTGCTTTTGATGGAGAACATTACAGGCCATTGAATGTATTCAAGGATAGATCAGACAGTATTTTGATGTATAATTGACCTGGAAAAGAGGTAATGGTAATATAAGGAAAAATATTTTCACCCAGCCAGTAATTCAGGTTTGGAATGCACTGTCTGGAAATGTGACAGATGAGGATTCAACTGAGGTATTCAGGACAAATTTTATATAAAAGTAATGTGCAAGGATAGCAAGAAAAAGCAGGAGGTTGACACTAGATAATAACACACTTTTAATGAGCTGGGTCAAATGGTCTCCTTCTGCACCTTCACAAAAGGCTATGATTCTATGATAATGGAGTCAAGCATCAAGAGGGACAGACAGGAATGTGGACTTAAGGCCACAGTCAGATCAACAATTCTGTTGTTGACTGGTGGGATGGCATCAGATCAGCCATGGTCTTATTGAATGGTGGAAGAGTCTCCCTGTGACCTACTCTTGTTCCTTGCTCGTATGTTCATTGAGCTGAGTTGTCTACACCTGATCCTATTCCTTACAGTCTTATGAATATCAGCAAGTGAAACACTTATCCCTGGAGATATTGATTACAGTTTTCTTTCTCATACTTTTAATATTTTGTGCCCTTGACATTTGTGTGGGATATTACAATGGTGGCTGGAAGTGAACTAACATGGATTGGCCACTCCTTTGAGTTTATGAATAAAATTAGAAGGTGATATTGAAAAATAACGTTCTGGGTGAATATTATTGCATAGGTCCCTCTACCAAAATTAATCACTTTTTCAGAGCAACATTTCTAAAGGTATGAATACATTCTGATTCAGAAATTATTCTTTGTCTGGACTTCTATCTATCACACATAAAAATCCCTTACCATGTTGAAGATGTTCCAAATAAAATTACAGTTGAGGAGAATACATTTTCTTCTCTGAGAAAAAAGATTCAAAATAAGGCCAGAAAATGTAGGTGAAGATGAATAAGAATAAAACTTAATGCTCTCAAGTGTATGGAAAGCTATAGCTTGCATTAAACCAACTTAACCTGACACCAGCAAAACTAAAGTCCAACTGAAGTGGATAAAATTCCAACAGGGCTGGACAAACTAAAAGCAGACAGGGTGTTTCCCCTGTGCGAGGAATCCAGAACCAGAAGGACACAGTCTCAGGATACAGGGTAGACCATTTTGGACAGAGATGAGGAATCATTTCTTCACTCAGAGGAAGGTCAACTTGGGGAATTTTCAATTACAGAAGGCTGTAATGTCCAGCTCACTGAATATAATCAAGAAAGTAATTGGTTCCATTTTCAGCTACTAAAGGCATTAAAGAGATATGGAGAGAAAGTAAAAATATAATGTTGACATAAATGATCGGCAACAATCAATATGGAGGATAGACCAGTGTCAATGGGCCGAATGGCTTCTTATTGCTCTTAGCTTCTATGCTTCTATACCTACCAAACCAAAGTTGAGTCCTTGTAAGCTTTTCATGGTTTATCCAACTTGGATCATTTGATTTATTTAAGTATTTGACTTGTATCATTCAACGTGAAGATCTTCACACCCACTTACGGGAGTCATCGTTAGATTTTAATGGTGAGGAACAGTTCCCCACTCTGCTTGAATCGGGTTTTAGGTCATTTCATCTAAAACAGAGTTCCAAACATTGACCCAATGGCATGTATTGTTCGAGTTATTTTGATTCAAGAGACCGTACTTGCCCGGTCACTAGTTTGGTGTTCATCCACTGAACATGTATGGGTTCAAAGTTAAAAACAAAAAAAAACTGCAGATGCTGTAAATCAGAGACAAAAACAGATATTGCTGGAAAAGCTCAGCAGGTCTCACACCATCTGCAAAGAGAAATCAGAGTTAACATTTTGAGTCCGGTGACCCTTTTTCAGAGCTGATGGCTCGTTTCAAGTCTCGTTCTGGGGCAGCAGGTACAAAATATGTTCTACAAACAACACAGTAAGCAAAGCAACTCAGCAGTAAATGTGGAAGTGCATTGCTGACATCCTTCCAGTCAGAGCACATACATGTAACTACCTCCATCTCACAGAACTGGGGCAGCTTGGTGGCTCAGTGCCTAGCACTGCTGCTGCCCAGCACCAGGGACCCAGGTTCAATTCCAGGTAGCTTTCTGTGTCGAGTTTGTACATTCTCCCCGTGGATAGGTGGATTGGCTACGCTAAATTGTCCCATGATATGCAGGCGAGATGGGTTAGCCATGGTAAATATGGGTTATGGAGATGGGGCAGTGTGGAAATCTCCTTGGAGGGTCGGTGTAGACTCAATGGGCTGAAAGGCCTCTAGTTGCACTGTAGGGATTGTATGATACTCTCATGATTGAAAGGATATTTCTGGAGAACAGAATCTGTAATGCCAAGTCTCTGGTTTTGTTATCTGATGGACATTTGCCATCAAACCGCTGAAAGGACCTTGTATATCATCCCAGTCCTTTTAAGACTGAAAGACCATTTCAGGGTATTTTGCAGCATGTTTCTGTTGACTGTATCCCTCTCTGCTTGTAGCTTCGCTCTGTGTCTCAGAGGGGACAGCCCCTCTGGTCGTGAGCATGGGAGAGTCTGAACTGTTGCCAAATTATTGGGACATCAGGGATGATACAAGATGAAAAGTAAAGCAAGAGCAGAGCACCCCTGAAAATGAAAAAAAACCCTTTAAAATGGTAATGCCCTTTGGGTTTTGCAGTGTGAACAGAATAATCATGTTCTGAGTTAATTGCAGTGCTTTGATATATTTCATAGAAAGTAAGAATTCCATTAATTGCTATGTGGAGAATGTGTTTATGATTTTATTAAAATACCAGAGGAAATCTTCATGGATGCAATTAAAATGTCTCTATAGATGCTAACCAGAGGAATTCCTATTCATTGGTCCCCTGTCCAACAATAAAATGAATCACTGGATCTCCATCTTATTCAGGAAATTGTGTGCATACAGTCAATGACCAGAAGGGAGGGGCAATAATTTTCAAAATATGGGAGGGAGACAGGTGCCTCATTCATCATAAATGATAATGTGGCATTTGAAATTTCTTTAAAATAATCATTGCAGCTTCGAGAAGGTCACTTCCGGTGAATGCTGCAAATGCTCTCACTAAATTTAAAAAGGAACTTGCTCTGCAGTATGGGCTCAAAGTAGCTGGCTCACTGACTAATTACAATCAAATCCATTAAATCTGTTGTGAGAAAGAAACAATCCATAATTGGTATTAGATTTGAAACTGTGCTCATAATTAATCCTGTGGTTACAACCCAGTGGTTATTAAATAATATATTGTGGCATGTTTTGCTTTAGTGCAAAACACAGCAGAAAAGCAAGCAGCAAATATGAATGTGAGGAATTATATCAGTAACTGCCTGTTAATAAATTATTATTAAGGTGAATGTCAGCCTTCATCATACAGCAAACACATGATTTGTTCCAAATTTTAAAACTTTATAACCTTTATTTACTGGGCTGAAACTACTATTTGAGGTTTAAAAGACCACATAGCATTTCAGTGACTTGAGAATGTAACTTTTAAGATAGTGGAACATTTGGACTTGATGAATTCCAAAGCCAATAACAATAGCGTCAGACTCCATTCGAAGCTTTCAGACACTGTCTTGGATCACAGAGTGTATCGAAGTAGTTCTTTTCAGATTTGATTAAATGTAGTTAAGAGAAGGCTCGACAACAGCAATTTGCTTAAATATGAACATTTATCGAGTAATAATAAGAGATGAAAAAGAAAGGAACATTTATTAAATAAATAAAAAGAATGAAAAAAAAGGAAGAAGAACAATAAGCCCCATGCCCTTCTGTCCACTGGGGACCCCTTGATTGATGGCTGGTCTGGAGGCTGAGGTTATTCCTGGCACTGTTCGCGATCCTGGTCCGAGGTGAAGCCCAAAGACTTAGAACAAAACTCTTTCTCTTACATTGTGCAACAAACAGCAAGACACAGAAAAACAACTACAGAAGACAAAACATTTGGCCAGTACAGAAAACACAGTGACATAGAAACAAGCTGAAGGTACCATCTTCAGCCTGTAAGGGAATGTTGACAGGACATGTCAAGGTCATGCAGCTTTTCAAGTGTGATCATTAACACCCCCAGCCTATTTTCCCATCCTACGCAATCTATTTTCCGATGCAGCTGTTGAATGTCATCATTAACTTTTATCCCTTTGTCCCATCCTATACAGATACATGTAACTTTGAGGAACATAAATCTCCCAAATAATTCACACAATGTCCAGAAATTCTGTGTATTCACTTGGGTCTGGACTAAGCCATTAAATGTAATCACTTTGACATATTAACCCTTGCAGAGAATGTAATTCCACTAGCCTAATCTAATCATGTTTACTTGTATGTATCAACTTTGGATCCACCTGCTATGACCATCTTTGGGTAACTGGTCAGTGGGTGAGATTGTATTATGTGTTATGTCAACTTACCTTCTTCTGGATTTTGAGAAAGAATCATTCTTCAGGCCACAAATGAAGAAAAGAGCAAAATGGGCAGGAGTCTGAGTGAATATGCTTTCTCTCTCCATCCATCCTTGCAAACTTGAGCCCTGTCTGTTATTTCATCAGTCAAACACCTCAGGCAGTGTTTTAAAAAACAGCTCAGCAGCAGCAAGCTCTTAAGAAAGTGTAACCCTTTTAAATCATCTCAGTGCAGAGTCTAGAAAGATCATTCAGCTCAGTCTGAAACCATCCAGGTCGTCAATCTGCTGGATCCATATAACATTGACTTTTATTGGATTTTAGAGCGACTTAATCTATCCTCCCACTCTGCAACTTACTGATTTGCCTGAACTCTTGTATGCATCTGTATATGAGAGCCAGAGCCTTCTATGTATTGCCATTTAGATTGGATGTTACATACAGGAAATAATATTCTTTTTCTTTTGAAAACTTAGAAGAAAACCTGTTTATGTTATATCATTTAAAATCACAGCAATTAAACATTTAAACAGTCACTGATTTAAGCAAGTACGCAACCTTAAAACGAAATTAGATTGGAGAAAAGAGGGGTGTATTCCAATTAAAAACTGAAAGTACTCCGGATGCTGTAAATCAGGAACAAAAACAGAAGTTGCTGGAAAAGCTCAGCAGGTCTGGCAACATCTGTGAAGTGAAGTCAGCTAGTGTTTCAAGTCCGGTGACTCTTCCTCAGAGCTGATGGGTATTCTACTAGCCTAATCTAATCATGTTTATTGCATGCATCAACATGGGATGCACTTGCTATGATCATCTTTGGGTAAATGGTCTGTAACAGGCCTCCTCCTGTTCCTAAGAAGCCCTTCCTTTTGTAGTTTTACTGCAGCAGGTTAGTTAACTCACCGAAGGACAAGACGTAAATAGTAATCATCTCCAGCTTTCTTCAAATTCCAATTGGTTCTGCTGAAAGGAACAGTCGAATTCAACCTGATATTAGAAAGATTAAGAATCGGAGGTTATATCAGTACTAACTGGGAACTTTTCAAAGTCAAAGTAAACATTGTAGAAACAGACACAGAGCATGCTGGAGAAACACAGCCTGTCTGGCAGTATCTGTGGCAAAAGTAACAGATATTTCAAGCCTAGTATTACAATTCTTCAAAACTGAGTTTCTCCAGCATTCGAGATAAAAGGTACTGCAGATGCTGGAGAATCCGGAAGGGTTTAGGCCCGAAACGTCAAGTTTTCCTGCTCCTATGATGCTGCTTGACCTTTTTCCAGCATTGTCTGTGTTTCTTTCACATTCCGCAACATTTTATTTTTATTCAAAAAATTTTAGGAAGATTAGCCTCTGTACTACCTATCTGCATGTGCAGATATTGACTGTGTATCTTGAGGAGGCTTTTCAGACCATTAAAAAGTGATTGGGCCAGGACGAAAGTTGGTAGCCTAGACAAAAGTGTTATTGAGTTAGTTGGGTGCTAAGATACTACCCAGGTATCCAAAAGGTAAGATACAGGGAAGCAATTGTCCCTAGCTTCAATTACGTTGTAGATCGTCATCATTACAAAAAGTCCTAATGTAAAGTGCTGGAAATCCAACTTTTACAACATTGGAAAGCTGTTATTAAAGATGCCAACAAGTCATGACTAGATTTAAACAATGGCTGAGTGTCACATATCGTGGTAGAAAGGTTTAAGGAATGATAGATGCAAGGATAAGATGTGTCACCTGGTTTTCCAGATATAATCTGTCTTCTGGAGCACATGAATTGTAAAGTTCCTTATAAACTGCACATCTTGTGATGCAACTCAGTAAAGGTTCAACCTAAATTGTTTCCTTTAAATTATCATTTTTATGCCTCTGTGCACAAGAACTTAAAGGATCACATTGTTAAAACAGTAAGTCCCATACTGTACAAAAACATTTGAGGAACTGTAACTCAACCTTCAGTTATTCAAACTCAGAGGCCTTGATTCATGGTTCTAGAATAAATTTCCAGGATAAGAATTGTTCATAGATAAGGCTGTGAGAACAATGTATAACAGCTTCTCGAATATGCTCACTTTGGATAAGGAGTTACTGCAACTTTCCTTGAATGAGAGTGAGTGATCCAGTGGTGGGGGGAGCAGCATAGACCCAGATGTTCTTGCTAATGTCAGAAACCTTCTTTCCAATCCAGATAAGATTGAAACAGAGATAAAAGGTACTGCAGATGCTGGAGAATCCGAGATAACAAGCATGGGGCTGGATGAACACAGCAGGTCAAGCAGCATCATAGGAGCAGGAAAACTTGATGTTTCAGGCCTAAACCCTTCATCAGAAAATGAGATTTTCTGATGAAGGGTTTAGGCCCGAAACGTCAAGTTTTCCTGCTCCTATGATGCTGCTTGACCTGCTGTGTTCATCCAGCCCCATGCTTGTTATCTCAGAAGCTTAATGTCACTTCAGGGGGCAGCCAAGAGACACAGAGTGTGACGGTTAGTAGATTTAGAGAGGTCTGTCCGGAGCCATCAAACAAGCACGCCTCTCCCACAGACTCCTTGTGTAAAACAATCTCACTTTAGCGTTTTTTTAAAAATTTCATTTTTTTTTAACTATAAAAATTTCAAAACAGATAAAAACTCCCTGTCCTGATTGACACTTGCCAAAATGTGGCAGCCTGTCCCACAAATTCAGTGTGGAAAACAAAAAACTCCTTTGCGTTTTTCTTTTGTGGCATTTTTTTGGATTATAACTGTTCCAAGAAATTAATTACAATAAAAATTTTCTGTATCTGCTATAT
>JAHRHZ010000029.1:33780149-33790697 GCA_024137785.1 Ginglymostoma cirratum | reverse complement strand
TCAAGTTTTCCTGCTCCTATGATGCTGCTTGACCTGCTGTGTTCATCCAGCCCCATGCTTGTTATCTAAGATTGAGACAGACTCACTTACTCTTAAATAAGTCCATAACCAAACATTCCTGAACAGGGGCCTTTTGACATGAACCTATTCAGGAATCCATAAATCCAGTAACAGAGAGAATCAGCAATGTTAGACACACAAAAAAACTGCAGGTTCAGGAATCTAAGGTCGACAAACAGGAGCTGGAGGAACACAGCAAACCAGGCAATATCTGGACGAGAAGTCAACATTATGGGTATTACCCTTCTTCAGGATCTGGGGATAGGGGGAGCTGCAGATAAAGAGAGGGACGGGGTAAGGTAGTGGAATGGTGGTAATAGGTGGACACCAGTAGTAGGTACAACCTGGTTGGTCGATGGTAGGGATGAATCTGGGTGGTAGCTGGAATGGAAGGGAGGAGGCAGATCTTGAAAGGGAGCCGGGGGATGGGTGAGAAGGTTATCTGAGATTCATAAATTCAATGCCAAGTCCTCCAAGCTGTAGGGTACCTAGGCAGAAGATAAGGTGTCCTCAAATGTACGATCTGATTCACTGTGACACTGGAGGAGGCCGACGATGGGCGTGTTGGAGGGGAAATGGGGGCTGGGGGTAGATGAAATAGGGAGAATCAGCATGGAAACCAGTTGTTGCTGAATTCCATGACTGAAATGGCCACAGAACAGCTAGCAATTATGAAAGGATAAATGCGCAAGCTAATGAGGGAATTTGAGGATCCGGAGGATAAAGTGGGTACAGTACCAGGAGAATGAGATAGATAGTGTGTCACGAGTCTGTACGAGGCCCTGGATGAGTTATTTGGGTAGGTTAAAGATTCAGGTTGGGAGGACTGCAGAGTCGGATCACCTTTGGAGGGTTTTGGGTCCGGCAGAGTCCGGCCAAACCAGGAGGTGACAAACTAGTGATTGGGGTTGGGACTGTTGTCAGTTGGAACCAGCAGTATTGGACTGGGTGGGGCCGGACCTGGAGGGGTCCAGCAGATGATGTTGGCACTGCCAGGGCTGTTTAGGTGGTAGATGTGTGTTGGGTGGCGGTGTGTGCTGGGTCCAGCAAACAGGGCGTGGGGATATCAGAGGTCATGCAACATTTTGGAATGGGGGTTCAGTGGTGTTTTGGATAGTTAGTTTAATAGCCACCCAGGACTTACAACAGGCTAACTATTAATGTAAAGCCATGAAGCTTACGAGAGTCAGAGCCCACGAGATGTGCAGAATGGTGGCTCAGTAGTTAGCACTGCTGCCTCACCGCACCAGAAACCTGGGTTCAATTGCACCCTCAAGCAACTGTTTGTATTGAGCTTTAATGTTCTCGCTGTGTCTGCGCGGGTTTCCACAGGTACTCAGGTTTCCTCCCACCGTCCAAAGATATGTAGGTTAGGTGGACTGGCCATGGTGAATTGGTCTGCAATGTCCAATGTTAGGTGGGTTAGCCATGGGAAATGCAGCTTTACAGGGCTAGGGTTGGGGTGGGTCTAGGTGGGATGTTCTTCAGAGGACTCGATGGGCTGGCTGGCCTGCTTCCACACTGTATGGAGGTGTAGAACTGGATGAACACAGCAGGCCAAGCAGCATCATAGGAGCAGGAAGGCTGACATTTCAGACCTAGACCCTTCTTCAGAAAGGGCCTAGGCCCGAAACATCAGCCTTCCTGCTCCTCTGATGCTGTTTGGCCTGCTGTGTTCATCCAGATCCACACCTTGTATATCTCAGATTCTCCAGCATCTGCAATTCTTACTATCTCTCTCCACACTGTATGGATTCTGGTTAAGAAAGAACAGAGTCAGCACCAACAGTGGTATCCTTACACATAGTGTTGGTGAGGGAGCTGGGGTAAGCATGTTTTGGACCTGGCTTTTTAGCAGCAATTATCGTTTTGTATCATGCTTCATTGTGGGAAAACGTGTGGCCAGGCCTCATCCTAGCATCACTAAGCTTAAACAAACCTACCCTAATTTAACTCCACTGTCAGAATTGTAAAAGACCCATCTTTACAAAACTGAAGATGTAGAACTATAAGACCATAAGACGTAGGAGCAGAAATTCGGCAATTCGTCCCATTGAGTCTGTTCCGCCTTTCAATCATGGCTGATAAGTTCCTCAACTTGGTTCTCCTGCTTTCTCCCTGTAGCCCTTCATCCCCTTGATCCTGTGGACAAATGGGTTTGAATTTCAAACCATTCTCCCATGATGTGATGTCACCTTAAATCTGAGATTGAATGATTTTTGCTGAGCAATGGTTTGAAACCAGGGAAGTTGAACAGAATTCACATGCGCTACACATTAGCTTGAACAAATTGAATAGCAGAACAGGCTAGATGGGCTGACTGGTCTTCTTCTGTTGATGAACTAAATATAGGACAACAGAAAGAGATTATTTTGGATGAGGAATGTGAATGGTTAAATTTGATTAAAACATTCAGTGTTCTACAAATTTTAAAACCATTTAAAATATAGAAGGACAGTAAGAAGACAATTAGGAAGCCTATAGGTCACCTAAAGGACAGATTCTTAGGACAGTTTCAAACTGATTCTCAGGTTATACTGAGCTATTAAATAACAATATTTCATCAGTCTGTGATCCTGTAAAAGGTGGGTACCCATTATTGCATTGCATTATTCATTTTAAAATAGACAGTCACGTCATCTCAGATAGATAAAGAAAATTCATAGTCTTGTAAAATGTATGCCAGAGACCTCTGTAAGGAATGTCATTTACTCAGATAAATTTCAAGAACTTAGTCCATTTACTTCAGAGAACCATAGATTTACACTTGACTTGATAGAGGACAATGTGATGGTTTTTCTTTCCTCAGATACAAAGCATTTTCTTGTCCCAGAAAGGATCAAAAGGAACATTTCAGACTGATTTGGTATGAATGCTGCTCCCTGAAACAAATTCAAAAACATTATTGCTAATTAAAATGGGTCATTTACATTCCCTTTTAGTTCTCACATTCTCAATGTGAAAGCCACAACGTAAGATGTGTAATCAATCTAAACACAACTTATTTGGTAAAGGACTTTGGGTTTATAAAAAAACATGTGATCAGACAGCCATGAATTTTGTTTGCAGTTAGAGAACAACAGAAGCTGGTCTGCAGACAGGGCTTCATAAACCCAGCTACCTGTCATCTAAACAGCCAAAGTAAGGAATGACTAGGTATTGAAAGTGGATTAAGGATTCTTCCCACTATGTTTCTACTTCAAGTTCCTGATCCTGAAAATTTGGCTGTAAGAAGTCTTGCAGCTCAAAGAGATTTCTTTGCTTTACAAGGCCTCTGTTTCAATTAAAGTATCAACTCCTCCAGGAAACTACAATCCTGCCACATAAGAGATTGGGGCATTCCTAAATTGTAATTAGATTATCTGTATATATGTATCCAATCTCTGCATGTGTGATACTGTGAAGAAGTTGAATGAGTGAGACATTGCCTTTGAAACTTTGGGATGAGTGTTTGAAAAGAAATAAACTTCTTTATTTTAAAACTCACAAAATGCTTGCTGTTGGATACAATTTAAATGGGGCAATTGCAATGAGGGTAGGAAAAGACACTCTCACACACAAACATATTGATTCTGGGCAATAAGAATGGAGCGCATACATTCTGTTGCGGCACATGCTCATCCATCTCAGAGTTGGTATACCATGCCCTAAGACCACTGCACCTGCACTTCTTCAACACAAGTTGACACCCAGGCCAGACCAAATTCCTCGGGCGTACTTTGACAACCAGTAAATGCAAGAAATGTTACAAAAAGTGATAAAACCTACAGAGATTCCAACTGAAAAAAAAAACAAAATAACTGTGGATGCTGTAAATCAAGAACAAAAACAAAGTTGCTGGAAAAGCTCAGCAGGCCTGGCAGCATCTGTGGAGGAGAAAACAGAGTTACCGTTTCGGGTCCGGTGACCTTTCCTCAGAATTGATGGTGGCTGGGAAAACGTTAGTTTATATGCAGAAAATAGGGAGGTGGGGTGGAGTAGGGAGTAAATGATAGGATAGAGCCCAAAGAGAAAGACAGTTGGACAGACAAAGGAGTTGCTAACATCAGGCTGGGAGGGTGAATAGTTGTTAATGGGAACTGTTAGTGACTAACAACAGGGGGTGTGTAGTGGTAGGCTATGTGGTAACAAGGCCTGGTTTGTGGGGTGGGGGGCTGGGACATGGGAGAGTTTAGGCCTTAAAATTATTGAACTCAATATTGAGTCCGGAGGGCTGTAGGGTCCCCAAGCGGAAAATGAGGTGTTGTTCCTCCAGCTTGCACTGGGCTTCACTGGAACACTCCAATTGGTTGGAGATTCCAACTGGCACATTCTTGGCAATGGAGACGAGCTTTTACTATATGAACCACTGGGAAGATGCAACTCTTTTATACATCCAAACTAAGACTTTTAGGGTGGCACAATGATTAGCACTGCTACCTTACAGCACAAGGGAAGCAGGTTAATTCCAACCTGGGATGACTGTGTGGAGTTTGCACATTCTCCCTATGTCTGTGTGTGTTTCTACTGGGAACTCTAGCATCCTCCCACAGTCCAAAGAAGTGCAGGTTATGCAGATTGGCCATGCTAAATTGTCCCATAATGTGCAGGAATGTGTAGGTTAGGTGGATCAGCCATGGGAAATGTAGGGCTGTGGGTCTGCTTGGGATGGTCTTTGGAGGGCTGGTTTAGACTCAATGGGCCAAATGGCTTGCTTCCACACTGTAGGGATTCCACTCTTTGATGATGACATGAAGCCATTAATGCTGGCAAACTATTCATGGAGGAATCTAGAACTAGGGTGCACAGTTTGATAAGAAGGGGTGTACAAATTGTGACAGAGATGAACTTCTCTCTCAGATTTCATTACTTTTTCAAAGTCAAGGATGAGTGGGGGTGTGGAGGGTTGTGAGGGGATGACAGTAAATTGGTGTTAAGCCACGATTAGATCACCATATTTTATTGAATAGCAGAGTAGGTTCGATGAGATAGATGGCCCACTTCTAATTCTTATATTCTTAGCTTTAACAATAGGCCAGAATAATTAATTACTGTCTCTGATAACACTCACCTTGCTAACCATAGAACAGTAATAATCAAACAGTATAACATTGTTAAAGAAAAAAATGTGATGTACGCATGGCTTGTCTTTTATTTCAATTTAAATTAATTTTAATTTCCATTTTAATTTACTTTCTAGTTTTCAATTCAATTTCTAAGCACACAGTGAGGGTAGCAAAAGGAAGAAATTTGAGAACGAAAAATTTCTAGCAAGTGAGTAAAATGCCTATTTTACTATAAGCACACCAACATTTTTAAAACTACTTCCATTCAGCCCAGTAAAAGACTATAAAAAGGTTTGTCAGCTTTACTGGTGATTTGCACAAGTGGGCTATAATCTTCTTTGTTGTTCTTTCATAATGAACTCATGGGGGTAGTGAAAATATTATTAATTTATATTGAATAAATGAAAGTAATTCTAATTAGAAAGGAGTTCATCTTTTTAATCGAACATGAGTATTAACTTGTAAACTACATCATATTGGTTTAATGTTGAGACTCATTATTCATGCAGTCCAATAACACAGCAGTTAAAAAGAATTCTGAATCCCATAAATTTGTTTTTATTTAGCCTTTTTTTAATTCCTTAGAATATTATTGTTCAAAGTATGATGTTATGAGAAGAGGATATAGACAAAAGCTCATGTTCATTGTTCAAGAATTGAATCAGCAGAGGAGTATTCATCACTTTGAAGCTACTGCGCTGATCACAGTAAATCCTTCAAGGCTGTTCCTTGATCTTATGTTAAGGTCCTGAGCTACAATATTAGAACAAGACAGAAGTAAACAACAACACGTATCATTTGTAACTGACTGATTTTCCAACCTGGTTGTGTACCAGTTCTTTGTAGCTCCACCTTGGTTATCAATTTGTGTTGTTCTCCTCTAAGCTGTTATCTCATGTGAGAGACTGAGGGAAATTGGTCTGTGCAAGCAAAACTCATTCCTATTGGGAGTTCCTTTGCAAATCTCTTGCTATCAAAGTGCTTCATCTCTCTATCGATTCACAAAGTGACAGATAAAAGTTACAAATGTGAGAATCTAATTCCCAGGAGTAGATGGATGATGTGGGTTCAAAGTACGAAAGCATATGATGACGAAAACGTGATTCTTTATCAAGTGAAATGTTCATCACAGGAGATGTTTGAAAAATACAAGTACACCCTCATTGAGGGACTTTTTGGCCTATTAACTGAATACCAATTAAAAATATTGAAGGATGACCAGTTTACTCTAAAGTTTTTATGCCAAGGACTATCCCAGTTTTGGGAACAGAGATGCTATTTAAAACATAGAGTGTTGGTCCCTAAAACAGAGAAGAAGCAAACTTTTCAAATACTGAACTAAAACCAACCCTACCCTAAAAGAGACATTAATCACATAATTGGTGCTGCAAATTGACTCGGGAATCTGAAGTACTGTGAGCAGCTTTCTTCCCTTTTTTTAAGGAAATATACCACTTCATTGGAGTCAGTTTAGAGAAGGTTCACTCAGATGATCCCTGGTATAGAGGGACTGTCTGATGAGCAAAGGGTAACCTTGCTGGGACTCTACTCACTGGAGTTTAGAACAATGAGAGGTGACCTTATGAAAACATATAGTATTCTTAAGTGGCTTGACAGGGTAAATGCTGAGAGGATGGTATCCCTCGTGGGAGAATCTAGGACCAGAGGGTATAGTCTCAGAATAAAAGGGTATCTATTTAAGACTGAGATGAGGAGAGATTTCTTCTCGCAGAGGATTGTCAGTCTTTGAAGCTTCTTGTCACAGAGAGCTATGGGGCCAGCATCCTTGTGTGCATTTAAGTTTGAGATAAGTAGATTCTTGATCAGTAGGGGAATCAAGATTTAGGTGGAAAATACAAGAAAATGGATGTGAGGAATGTCAGATCAGTCATGATCTTATTGAATGACAGAGCAAACTTGAGGGGATGAATTGCCTACTCCTGTTCCTATTTCTAATGGTCTTACGGAAACAATGATGTGATATAATTAAGGAGGCAACAGAGCCCATCAGAAGGCAGTTCATACATTGTATATTATTCAAGATCAGGTGGTCTCACTGTCCCATACTGCCAGCTGGATGAAAGGTGAAAGAAGAGTGTGGATTTAAACAAAGCCTTCTGCACAGAGACAAATTGAGGCAATTCTTATTTGTTTTCTCTGCCCGAATAGAGCATTCAGAGAACAGTGTAACTGGGGCAGCCTCAGGAAGGAAGAGGTCAAATGGTGGAAGAAAGGAAGAAACACAGAGACAAACAGCTACAAGGTGGGGACATTTGGATAGACCCAAATCTCTCTCTATAGATCTCTAGAATCCCTACAATTTGGAATTAGGCCATTCAGCCCAACAAGTCCACAGTGACTCTCCACAGAGCATCCCACCCAAACTCATCCCCCAATTTATCCTTGTAACCCTGCATTTCCCATGCCCAAAGCACCTAATCCACACATCCTTGAACACTATGAGTAGTTTAGCATGGCCAATCTATTTAACTCCACATATTTACACTATGGGATGAAACCAGAGCACTCAGTGGAGACCCACCTAGATACAGGGAAAACGTGCAAACTCCACACAGACTCTCACCCAAAGGTAGAATCGAACCCAGGTGCCTGGCGCTGTGAGACAGCAGCGTTAACAACTGAGCTATCACATTGCCCGCAATCAGGACTGAAGTAGGTCACGTCTCCTCAGGAGCGGGTACAATCCCAAGAACACTGACCACAGGAGACACGACAGGGAGAGCATTTTAACTAGAGCCTGGAGAACCCACAACCCAACACTGCATGGACAGTTACCCCACATCAACTGACTGGACCTTAGGTAAGTCCGGACAGTGTGAAAACTGCTTTGTAATTAACCATAAGATCATTTAGCACCTATTGTGACATATTGCAATTCACTGTATGTATTAAACGTACACTGATTATTCAAAATCTGAAATCGACGTCGATTGTATTTTTCCTCATCTTTCAGTGCGATTCGCAAAGGCAAGCCCAGGCCCTTTACCATCAATAAGTCAGTTCAGTTGTGATCAGCAATGACTCTCACACAATCAGAAACACCAGAGTAAAAGCAGAATCCTCCAGACTAGAACAGTTGTTTTAACTCAAACGATGAAGCACTATGCAAGTTATGACAAAGAAGGCTGTATCGGGGTAAATGACAATTTATGAGGCATCATTATAGTAAGATGCATACGTCATAAATCAACTCATAGGGCTGAAGTGAAACAATTGTGTGCTACAAATACAGCAAATTGCTGCTTTACCAGTCCTGTTATATGATAATCAGGATCCTGATATTGTTTAGTTTCACAACTTCTTATTCAGTCCATAGTTACAGAGAAATGACAGGCAGTTATAGCTTAATGAAGCAGTAATTTTGCAGGGAACTGATGTTGATAATGACAAGATGATTTTATTTGCTTTAATTCCCATCAATGGCCTCCAGTACTTTAGACTTTTTTCTCTTGTCAGCTCATTAGTGGTTCACAGTCTTGCTGGGCTTAACAACTAAAAAGTTGTTGAGAAATCTGAATAAATGTGAGGAATTGCATTTTGGTACAACAAACAAGGGTAGGCCTTATGCAATTAATGGTAGAGCCTGGGGAAGTGTAGTAGAACAGAGGGACCTAGGGGTGCAGGGACATAATTCTTTGAAGTTTGCGTCACATGTAGACAGGGTGGTTAAAAAGGCATTTGGCAGGCTTGCCTTTACTGCTGAGTCCTTTGATATAGGAATTGGGAACTCATGTTGATGTCGTGCAGGAAATTGGTAAGGCCTCTTCTGGAATACCGTGTCGGGTTCTGGTTGTCCAGTTATAGGAAGGATATAATTAAGCTGGAGAGGGTTCAGAAAAGATTTACTAGGATTTTGGAAGGTTTGGGTTCTGAAGAAAGGCTGGATAGGCTGGGTACTGGCTCCATCCCCGCCTCTTCAACTTGTCTGCCTCCTCTCCACCTATCCTCTCCTCTATCCATCCTCTATCCGCCTCCCCCTCTCTTCCTATTTATTTCAGAACCCTCTTCCCCTCCCCCATTTCTGATGAAGGGTCTAGGCCCGAAACGTCAAGTTTTCCTGCTCCTATGATGCCGCTTGACCTGCTGTGTTCATCCAGCCCCATGCTTGTTATCTTGGATAGGCTGGGACTTTTTTTCACTGGAGCGTAGGCAGTTGAGAGGTGACCTGATAGAAGTTTATGAAATAATGAGAGGTATAGATAGAGTTAATGGTAATTGTTTTTACCCCAGGATGGGGGATTTCAATTTTTAAGTTGAGAGGAGAGAGAGTTAAAAAAAGACATGGGGGCAATTTTTTTTACACAGCAGGTGGTTTGTGTGTGGAATGAACTTCCTGAGGAAGTTGTGTATCTTAAACACATTTGGATAAGTACATGAATGAGAAAGGTTTGGAGGGATATGGGCCAGGAGCAGGCAGGTGGGACTAGTTTGATTTGTGATTATGTTCAACATGGACCACCTGGACTGACGAGTTTGTTTCCATGCTGTATAACTCTATGACTCTGTAACAGCAAAGAGTTTATTTTACTTCCCTAAAGTCTTTCTTCGCAACTATTTCAGCGAAATGAAAGGGAAAGTTGTTACATCGATAATTGTTTGGAAATGTTCTTGAAAATTCACATTCTCCACTTTCATAACATTTGTGTGCACCCAAGCCATTGGTTAAGTCTTTGACTGCCTGTTCATTATCAACGTAAATGTAAAGCTTTGCATTTTTAATGCACATATATTATATTATATATGCCACAAAATAGTGCATATAGTCGAGTTGCAAATTTTGGGCTACAGACTGAAAATATGCAAAGAAGAGATTACTTTCAATGGGGAGAATGTGCAACTAGTTGTTTGCAGATCAGAAAAAAAAGTTGATAATAAAAGATGAAAATGAAACAATGCTAGTTTTGGGGTGATATTGAGCCCAGACAAATTCGCACCACTTTATATGATTTCAGGAGAGCTCAGCACAGCAATAGCCCTCTGATTGGTCAAGTTACAGATGCCGCAGACTTTGTGCAGGGAATGAAACAGGGAGAAATAATAGACAGCCAGAAGGCAGCTGCATCAGTATTTATCTCCCCACTTTCTCTTTCCCCTTGTTATTTCTAATTTACTGTTGAAAGATCAGGAAATCCATATGTGAAATCTTCAGAAGAAATAATTCTCAAAAGCAAAGGCAACAAAAAACTCCTGGGCTCAGCCAAGAAACCAGTGAACCACAGACTAGTGCTGTGCAAATAATAATCCAGCCCAGATAACAAGATGTGGAGCTGGATGAACACAGCAGGCCATGCAGCATCATAGGAGCAGGAAAGCTTGATCTTTCAGATTTTCCGATGAAGGGTCTAGGCCTGAAACGTCAAGCTTTCCTGCTTCTATGATGCTGCTTGGCCTGCTGTGTTCATCCAGCTCCACACCTTGTTAT
>JAHRHZ010000029.1:33748078-33775149 GCA_024137785.1 Ginglymostoma cirratum | reverse complement strand
CTCCTCTGATGCTGCTTGGCCTGCTGAGTTCATCCAGCTCTACACCTTGTTATCTTAAGAAATGGAGTTTCTCCTTTTAAGATGGAAATGGGATAGTTATCTTCTCTCACTCATAGGCAGGGGACAGAGCTGAGATCACAACCAAATTAACCATGATGGTCTCAAATCACAGAGCAGGCTCAAATATTTACATGGTCTACTCCTACTCCTGGTTCTTATGTTCTTGTTAGAAAGACCTTGAAGTTATTATTGCTGAAATTATTTAGTTATTATTGATCAGTAATAAGTTTCTGATCCTGGTCAGAATATGTAGGCCAGTGACTCCCTGGATCACCCACTTGGCAAAAATATCTTTTCTTTTTATATCCTGGTTAAGTTCACCTCAGCTAATGCGCAATGGCTCAAGATTGGCTTAGTACATTATTTTACTCGAATGTGGTATATTTGATTGTCCCAGTTGACTTTCTGAGGTTTATTCCTTCACCTTGAAAGCTTTTTTTAGTATATGGCCAAATGTTGTCTGAGGTGATAACAGTCAAATCCTGACAACTAGTGAAAGCAGACATTAACACATCCAACGCTTCACTGGAAAGTCTGAACATGAGATATTTTTGACCATCAAAAATAATAAATCAAAGTGTTTTCTCTATCACTAGAAACGTGATCTTGTTAATAACACTTTCTTGTGTGGGGAGTTTGCTGTGCACAAATTGATTAACATAGTAAACATGGTAATTCTGTGATTTGAACGTTTCAGAGCCGCGTCCAGATCAATTTAAAATACATTGGAATATCCAAAGATTGTCCAAACCATTGTGGGAATGCAAGACTTTCCTTTCTTTTACATTTTAAAGTATCAGCATTGCAACTTTATTTTGTGAATTTTTAAAGACGAGGAAAATTATGCCTTCATGTCCTTGTACATTAGTCTGATCATGCTTTTATTTGTCTTCCAAGTAACATTTATGATGCTACTACCATTTTATTTTAAATATGGAATATTCAATTTTAATCCTTGGCCATTCCTTCGTAGTGAATAGAAAAGACAATACAGTAGGCCTGACAATGTTGTATTGACTTCAGAAGGACAAAATTTCTCCAATGAATTAAACAAACTTTAGGAATTACAGAGAAAATAATGAACTGAAAGGGCAGAAACTGCACTTGATGACCATTTTTAAAGGATAGCGAGTTTGAAGCAATTTACCTTTTGTAATAATATTGTCGTCAACAGACATTAGAAAGCTTGCCAAAGGATGCTTGAGAGTAACAAAGAAATCTCACACAATTGCCTTATCCATTTTGATTGATGCAGCCTTGAACACCCATAGCTTTTCCCCCAGCTCATTGTAACCGTTGCGAGGTAACAGAGTAAACAAGATCACATACATAGGACAAACTATATTGATTCTTCATCTATATACTTATGGGTACTTCTTAACAACTGTTTCAACTTGCACGGCCACCTTCAGAGAATCATGTACCTCACTGCTGAGTTTCTTTTGCTACTATACTGTCCTCAAAGTTATAGCATTGAGCCTGTGTTGTCTTTCCACGTTTCTTCTGCCAAAATGCATTACCTTGGCATTGAAATTCATCTGTCAGGTATCTGCCCATTTGGCAAAATTGTCAATGCCCCTCTGAAGTCACTCAGCATCATTTTCACAGCTCACTATTCTCCCCAGCTTAGCTTCATCTGCAATTTGAGAGATTTTGTCCTCAACATCCATCTCCAAATCATTTACATAAATCAGAAAAAGCAAGGGTCACATATCCATGCGGAACGTCACTTTCAACTCGTCTCCAGTCTAAGAAATGTCCACCTATACTTAACCTCAATAAATCAACACGTCTAACCCTTCAGTATTGTGTCAGAACGTGCTCATGTTTTGTGGTAGGTTATCACAAAAAAAATAACAACCCACTGGCAGAAACTGGTGATAAAAATAAAAGTAATGTTTGAAATGAACTTATTGGGTGGACTGGTTCACCATTCTGAAATGTACAATTCAGACCAGTGTGTCCCATTATCAAGTTTTATTGATTCTTCTGGGAACTAAGGAGAAAAATGGAGCAATAGATCGAGGACTTAGTTCAGTGAATAAAGTAGATAATTGAGTATGGTAGCACTGTGGTTGTGCTGCTGGATGAGTGATTCAAAAACCTGAGATAATGAAGAAGAGATATCAGTTCAAGTCCCATAGCAGCAATGAGGGGCTTTAAAATCTATTAACTAAATCTGTAATAAAAACTAATGTCAGAAACAATGGCCATGAAACATACAATTGACATAAATAGATGATCTGGTTCACTAATATCCTAAACAGGAGGAAGTCTGCCATTGTTACCCGAACTGAGCTACAAGTGACTCCTGACCCACTGCAATGTGGTCAAACTACTCAACTTTAAGCAACACACTATTTTTACACTACAGTTAGAATATAGACAAGATAAAAATAAAGGCTTAACTGTAGTTCTATTGAAATGTTTAACAGAATAATAGATATGTTAGGTACTAGTAATTAACTGTTCTAATTTATTACCATCCTATGAACACACCCTTGGCAAAGGCAAATTCAGTAGTAGATTGTCCCACATGCAATTCCAGCAGCAGGAAGAGAACCCCAGCTTTTAGCTATAACAGAGAGAGGAATAAAAGCTTCCACAGCAACTGTAGAAAGCTAAAACTAAAACGCCTGGTTCTGTGGGAGACTGACTCTACACATTCATGCTGTTTCTACTGGTTCAAATTTAGTAAAAGCCCAAGGCCTCACAAGCTGTTTTTGAGTAGACTGTTTGTTACCTCTGTCTCAGCCTTTCTTCATAAAAATAGAACCAGGACAAAATACACTTCTTAAAACCATTGTACTGCAGCACAGGCCTTTATCATTCTACATAACACTGAACCTCTTCCTGTAGGATCCTCACACTTGCCTGGCTCTCAATGGGAGATACAACTAGTTTAATGTCTAGTGAGAAGGGAAGGCTATTGCACTGGATAAAGTCTCTGTGCCCAAAGGCATGAGGGGCTGTGTTTATTGAGCGCAGTCTCGTTTGAACTGCCCAGCCCCCATCAAAACATGCAAACACTTAGTCTGCTTTTCCTGCACAGTAATCTGTTCCAACTGCATCTTCAGCCTGAAGTCTACATCCTCAACTACACCAACATTACCTTCTGATGGTGGCCTCTTTCCTGTCCATAACAGCCTATCTTTTGACATGACCTGTGTAGTGATTGTAATGAGGTCAGCTGACTGTACCTCATAGATCATGAGTTCCCTAATTGGACTGTTAATCTGGTCTAATCAGGGAGCCCTGATTGACAGATAAAACGGGTGAGTGTCAGAGATATTGACACTCTTGTAGTTAACTCTGAATGAGGCAGTGCTAAAGGCAAGGACTATTCATGTGTGAACAAAGACTGACTTGGTGATGAGACACTGGCTTCTGTAGAGTTATTTCAACCTGGATGATGTGATCAACATCCTTCCTCACTGTTGTCACCTGTTGCTGGAGGTTCTGCTATACTCTGAAAGCTAGAAACCAGGGGTAAGTGTTAGTTATTATTTATTGCATTCTTTTCTAATCAAAACCACTAAAGAATATTTATAATGAATCCTTCAACCTGTGTGCCAATTTGACCCTATTTTTAAATGGGGAAATTGGTACACAATTGAACCTGATTATGGTGGATTTCTTTAATTAAAACCAATTAATTAACCATTAAGTCTCCCTTGTTGGTTTTGTCAGGTCAGCAACAACAACTTGTGTTTATATGGTGCCTTTTGAAGTAGAGAGGTGTTTCACAAATGCATAAAAAATATAAATGGACACAAGGCACCATTGTTGCTGTTCTAAACATCCTTGACAAAATCTGCAAAAATCATTTTCATAAAATAAGTTTATAAACGTTCAGATTTGAAAACTTTTCATTTGTTTGATTGGATTACTTTGGGGATGCTCTTGATTGATGTGATGTCTGCCCTATTTCCTTTAAGAATGATAAAGAGCTAGATCAGGCCAGCTGTGAATGCATTAAATTACATTATTTGGATTTCACAGCAGCCACACTTGTCCAATTGTCAACATTCAGCTGGAAAAAGATAAGGAGCAGGGTTGGAGCAGTATCAAATTTGCTTTATAATTAAAAACAGAACAGTCATGAAGATAAATGTGGCTGATCTTGATGACAATGCTGCATTTGACTGAATGTGGCACTAAGGAGCCCGAGCAAAACTGAAGTCAATTGGAGTCAGTGCAAATAGGAAGATGGTTGTGGTTGTTGGAGGTCAGTCATCTCAGCTTCAATACATTTTTGCAGGCGTTCCACAGGGGAATATCATAAGTCCAACCATCTTCAGTTTCTTCATCAATGACTTTCCCTCCATCATAAGGTCAGAAATCAGGAAGTTGTGCAATCCTTGGCAAATGTTCAACACTATTTGCGACTGCTCAGATGCCAAAGAAATTTGTTTAAGGAGACAACATCCAGACTGGGACTGATAAGTTGTAAGGAACATGCATAGTGCACAATACCAGGCAATGACCATGTCCAGTAAAAGTCTAACTATCATTCATGGCATTTAACAGAATTATTACCACTGAATTTCCCAACTATCAATATCCCGGAGGTTACCCTTGGCAGAAGATTAACCGAGCTAGTTGTATATAAGTACAGTGGGTCACAAGAGCAAGTCAGATACTGAGACAAGTAACATACTACCCGAGTCACTAAATTCTGTCATCCACAAGGCACAAGTCAGGAACATGATGGAACACTCCCCACTTGCCTGGATGGGTGCACCTTCAACAACACTCCATGAGCTTGACACCATCCATGATAAATTCGCCTGCTTAATGGGCACACCATCCACCAGTTTCCATGTTCAATCCTACAACACCAATACTCAGCGGCAACATGTGTACCATCTACAAGATGCACTACAGGAATTCACTGAGTATCCTGCAACTGTACCTTTCAAACCCACATCTTCTCTCACCTGGAAGGAAAAGCAGAGCAGCTACATGGGAATATTAAACCCTGCAACTTCCCCACCAAACCTATATATCACAAAGTGAATGATAAAATTAGCTTTTGATCTGCTTTATAATGGAAACCTAACAAACTCACATTGGCTGACTTTCAGTGAGCTGCAAAATGTATGAGAGTTCCCAAGTTGCAAAAATTATCAGCGACAACCCATCAAATTGAAACTTGCTATTTTGTGATATGATATGGGGATTATATTGGGATTAATGTCTCTCTTTTACAAGTTGCAAAGGCAGCTAGTGGAGTTCTGCAAGGATCAATCCTAAGGTCTCAATTATTAGCTGCCTATGTTAATGACTTAGAGGGAACAGTGTGTAATGATACAAAAATAGCCATGGATGTGTAGCGATGAGGACATAAGGAATATAGCAAGGTATAGAGAGAGACTGAGTGAGTGGACAAAAGCTTGGTAGATGGAACTTAATGTCTGAAAATGATCTTTGGCCAGAAGAATCAAAAGCCGGAGAATGATTTTAAATGGACACTTCAAACAAGTGCAGCACAGAAAGGCCTGAGTGTTCTTGTGTAGGAATATAAAATGTCATCAACAAGTAATGAGGAAGTCAAATTGAATTTTGACCTTAATTGCAACAGGGTTTGAATTTGAAAAATAAGAAATATGTTACAGCTGCGTTTGATGTTGGCGAGGCTGCATCTGGACTACTAAATGCAATTTTTGTTCTCATGATTGAGAGAAGGATAAACTGGAATTGGACGAGGGTCAAAATCGATTCACCAGTGGGTTCCTGGAATGAAAGGGTGAACAGCAAACAGGTTAGGCCTTCAACCATTGATGGTTAGAAGATTGAAAAGTGATCTTTACTGAAACATGCAAGATTCCGAGGGAGCTGAGATGGCAAGTATTGAGAAGATGCTTCCACAATAGGAGAGTCTCTCCCTTACAGAATAAAGGAAAATTCATTTAAAACTAAGGCAAAGACATTTCTCTCAGACAGTAGTGTTAGAGTTGGGGATTCTCTAACTCACTTGTGAAAGCTAGATTACTGAATGTAATTGAAGAGGGGGTAGGTAGATATTAGAGTTGAGGGCTGTGAGATGCTGACACAGAAATAGAGTTGTGGCTATGGGCAGATCAGCTGTGATCTTGTTAAATGGCTAGCTTGAAGGATCTACACCTGCTCCTATTTCCTGTTTTCTGGCCTACTCGGAGGTCCTAATTAACCACTTTTCAATTCAAAAACTTTTGGGAAAATAAGGAATGACTTCTCCTTTATTTAACTGATTCTTTACATCATATCTCCAGTTCTTTAACTAATTAACCCCAATGGCCACTTTTATTTTGTTGACTTTAACCCCTTAATTGCGCAAACATTTCATGTGTAATAATCTAATTTCAATAAGATTGAGTTTAATTTGAGGATTATTGCCTGTTTCTTCATCAGATGCTCCTGTTTCTGAACCATAAACCATTTTTTTTTTGAAAAGTCACTGACAGGATGTGGACATCACTGAGTTGGGCCAGTATTTATTACCCCTCCCTAATTGCCCCAAGGTCAGTTAAGAGTCAACCACACTGCTGTGAGTTTAACTCTCAACCTAAAAGTTCTATTAGAGATGCACAACACAGAAACAAACCCTTCAGTTCAACTCACCCACTTATCCAACCAGATATCCTAAAATTTATCTCGTCCCATTTGTCCCACATCCCCTAAACCTTCCTACTCATACATACTCATCTAGATGTGTTTTTAAATGTTGTAATTGTACCAACTTCCACCATTTCCTAAATTAAACATTCTTTAAACGTGTAAATTATGAATACAACATTTATAGGAACATGCATGGTGCCTTCAAAACTTGAGGTTTTAAAACCAAAAACAATGGTGTTTCAGACCATTAGGCAATTTTTGGTTAATTTAAAGCAATCCGTTAGATGTTAAAAGTCACTAACAGTTCTGTTTTTTGCTCAATCACTGAGATGGTTGATACTGTCCGTACATACATTCAACACCCCCCAATTGATTTGATTTTATGTCATATGTACTTAAGTGCAAAAGTTCAGGAGTACAGTGAAAAGTGTATAATGTCACCAGACAAGGTACCATCTTAGGTACAAGTCCCTAGGTAAAGAATCTTAAGAACAAGGTAGAAAGAACAAATTTAAACATTCCAGTAATTACAGCATAAAACATAAAATTAAAGTTTATACATTGCAGACCTTCTGAGGTTTTAACCAGAAAGTTTTAAAAAAAAAAATGCTGAAAGTTCAAATATTAGTCTTTTTGAAGTGCTTAGCAACAGTGGGACCACACTTTGAGGAATGACTTTGAGACCAGAAGTCCACACTGAGGCCATGCTAGGCCAAGACAGACTACCAGGCCTGGATGTAGCCAGTACCAACAGTCAATGAATAACAACTCCATAGCGGTTATGTGAATGCATAGAAAATTTAGCTTCTAGTATATGTTTGTGCACACCAGACTTTGTCAGTGTACCTGCAGTTTTATGAACCAATAGCCTGTTCAATAATTCTTACTTCTATTACATGGATGAGCCAATGGAAAATATCAAAGAACTAAAACAGGATGTGTGTTCCAATGAAGGGTAATCATGGATGAGCACAATGTGTTTACCTGACAGTTCCTGTCCATGACTTTAATACAGGGATTAATGCAATTACTTGAAATGGGTTAGTGCCTCTGCTAAAGTAAATGTCTTGTGGCAGAAAATCCATAATCCTGCTTGGTATCTGAACCATTGCTGGATCAGTGTGCCAGTGATGGAAGGTCATGCACACACATAATGTGAATGGAATTCCAAAGATTAGCCATTTTAAACTGAACAAGCCTCACCGGTGCAGATACATTACCTTTCTGTGGTACTGTGAATAGAATCATACAGTGCAAAAAGGGCACTTTGGCCCATAAGTCTGTACCAGCAAAATAGACCATTATGTACATTAGTCCCACTAGCTCCCATTAGACTCATAGCCTTGATTGTTATGATATTTCAACCATTGACCAAGTACTTTTTAAAAGGTTGATTTCCTGTCTCAACTATCATCCCAGGCAATGCATTCCAGCCCCTACAATTCTCTGGGTGAAATTTCTTTTCTTGAACCCTCTCTAAATCTCTGACCTTTCTCTTTAAAATGATACCTTCCCCCCCTTGTAATTAACTTTTCAACTAAGGGGACCAGCTGCTTCCTGTTGACACTGTCAATGACCCTTCATAATCTTATAGACCACTATCAGGCCTCGTCTACATCTTCTCTGCTTCAAAGAAAACAAGTTGAGTTTATCCAGCCTTTCTTCATCACTGAAATGTTCCATCTCAGGCAACAAACTGGTCAATATCCTCTGTACCCCCTCCAGTGCGATCACATCCTTCCTATATGCTGCATTATTGCGTCATTGGAGAACAACAACAGAAGGCCTGACACCCACAGAGAACTTTCCAGCACAACAGCCTTAGAAAATCCTTTCTAATCTTTCCTGACCTCAGAATATTTTGCAAAGCTGTAAAGGCAAAGAAGCACTCTTGATGTGCAATCACTGCTGTAATGTAAGAAACCCAGCAGTCAATTTGTGAATAGAAAGTTTACTTCAACTCTAAAGTGGTTCCAGGAAAGTCCCTCACAAATTTTATATGTTACTATTAGAGGACCCCTCATTCTTCCAACTCCCAGAGAATTGTATCTCACTCTACTCAATTTCTACTTAAGTGACAGATTCTTCAGTCCTGTCACCAGTCCCATGAACTTTATTTTACTCTCTCCAGGGTAAATATGCTTTTTTTAGATACAGAGACCCAAAATGTACACAATACTCCAGGCGTAATTTAGACAAATACGGCTGTTAGGGCAATTTTTCAAAAGGATTTGGGGATATACAGTGACATTGCTTATTGATAATCTTTGGCTTGGAGTCAAGCTTTGATGTTTACTGCAGCCTAGTTGAAATAGTAGTTCACCCATTGTCAGAATATCACTGATTTACTGAAACAATATATCTCCAAACTGACACAAAATAAAAATGTTGCGCACATCACTGATCATGAAAGATATAGACCTCACAGAAGTAATGGATTTTCTTTTTTTCTCTTCACTTTCCAACAAGGAAGTGTTTAAGTAGCCTACATGTAGGCCAGATCAGGTAAGGATGGCAGTTTCCTTTCCTAAAGGACATTAGTGAGCCAGATGAGTTTTTTTTCCCCTGACAATCAACATTGGATTCATGGTTATTATTAGATCTCTTATACCAGATATTTTATTGAATTCAAATTCCACCCTCTGCCATGGCAGGATTTGAACCCAGTCCAGAATGTTATCTAGGTCTCTGGATTAACAGTCTAGTGATAATACCACTAGGCCATTGCTTCCTGTACTTGGGAGCATCTGAGTGAACCTACTCTGGACTGCTTCCAAGGGAATTCGAGTGCTGTGAATCTTTGGAGACCTTTATCACAAACGGCTGTCGAAGCTGATTTGTTAATTATATTCAAGGCAGAGAGAGATTTTTAATCAATAAGGGAATTGAGGGTTAAAAGGACAAGGCAGAAAAGTGGAGTTGAGGTTTATCAGATCAGCCATGATCTCTTTGAACAGTGGAACAGACTTGATTGGTGAAAAGGAGCAGAAGTAGGCCAATGTCTTAATACGCTCTGACTTTGACCATGGATCATTGAGTGTGTCCTGATAATGCTAGAGATGTGACTTAGAACTGAACTATGAGTTAAATTATAAAGGCTATAGCTTAGTTTTCAGGGTTATTGAATACAGACATCATTGCCTTGGGCAACTTGGTGTTGAAATTGCAAAAAAAGACACAATATAATTAAGTAGACTAAATCTAAAACAGTTTGTCCTTCAGAAAATAATGATGCTACTTTGAAACTGCAGGGATAGATCTTCGTATATTGACTTAAAGTCTTGCATTCTCTCTCTTCCTCCATGGGGATGATGAGCAGTTATTATTTTCATTTTGTGAAGTTACTATAGACTAAGATCAGTTTTATATATGTATCAAATTGTACATGAGTTTCAACTTTTACCAAATCAACACTGGAAATCTTCCAAAAGCTTGTCACTGACCCAAGGCAGATACAACAATTGGACTGGTCATTAAAGCAAATGTTCTCTGATCATCACTGCAGGTGCTTCATCAAATATAAAGAAAGAAAAATACAGACAAAAGAGAAGCCTTTCAATCTCCCAGGATGTCCCAAAGCACATGACACTTGATGAAGTCATGCTAATGTTGCCACTATTTCCATGTAGAAAAGTTACTTGGATATTGGGGCAAATACATAGCATTTCCTCTCCTCTCTTTGAGAGACTAAGAGTTTTCTGAACTGGGATGGCAAGCAGTGCAACATCATGGTTCACATTAGTACCAACAACATGGATAGAGAGAGGGATGAGGCCCTGCAGCAAGAATTTGGGAAGCTCATCGACAGATAGAAAAAGCAGGATCTCGAAGCTTGTAAGCTTGTATTGTTCCCAGCGCCATGTGCTAGTGACTGTAGGGACCGGTGGATAGAGCAGAGGGGTTGACGCAGGAGAAGGGTTTTAGATCTCTGGATCACTTGGTCTATTTTTGAGGAAGGTGAGACACATATAAATCCAAAAGTTTGTACCTGAACGGAAATAGGATCAACATCCTTGTGGGTGGAGCATCTGCTAGCACTTTTTGGTGCAGGTGTAAATTAATTTGGCAGGGGAATAGGATGCAGAGCGGAGGTTAAAAAAGGGGGCTGTAGCACAGACAAATACAGAAGGAAAACCCAAGTTAGTCTGGAAGATATACCATACACATGTGTCTAAGCTGAGACTCTAGGCAGCATGGCAAGGGCTGGAATGCAATGATTTCATGTCAGAGTCTTGTAAGTAATGCAGATGTGTTAAAGGTGTTGATTCGTACATGAAGATGAAATATTTCTATCATAAAGACATAGTTAACGGTTTGGCAGAGTAATATAGAGAGCTGTCAAGTGAGACGGAAGGGAGTGTAAAAGAGAAGGTGGTGTCACAATATTGATCAAGGAGTCAATTACTGCAATAAGGAGGGATGATACCTGAGAAAGTTCCCCAATGGAGGCCATATGGATAAATGTAAAGTCAAAAAGAACAATAACATTGTTGGGTGTGTACTCTGTACTATGGACTTCTTCTATGGAAGGGCAAAAACATGGGCAAATCTCAAGTGTAAAAATAATGAGGTAGTAGTAATCAGAGGGGATTTCAACTTCCTCAATTCTATCTGGAATAGACAAAATGTGAAACATTCAGAGCGGGTGAAATTCGGGAAAGCCTTTTGAGCTAGTACATAGAAATTGTACAGTAGAGGCTATAGTACTGGGCCTAAAGCCTAAGAACAAAGCCAGGAGATAAGTAGTAGATATCAACAGGGGAACATTGCGATGATAGTGACCGTAATTCGATAGAATTTAAGGTAGTTATGCAAAGGGAGAAAAATAGACTGGAAATAAAAAAGTCATGAATTTGGGAAAGCCAACTGTAAGATGTTAAGACAGAATCTGGCCAAAGTGGACTGGGAGCTTCTCCTTGCAGGAAATTCTAGATCAGAGCAGCAAATGACAAAAGGGGTAATGGTGTAAGTAAAGGGCCACCATGCTCCCTTCAAGGTGAAAGTAGGGCCAACAAATCCAGAGAACACGAGAAATAGAGAAATTTACAGGATTGAATGAAGAAAAATGATGTGGAGCTGGAAGGCATAGATGTAGTTTTAAATGAGTACTTTGCAACTATACTTGCCATAGAGATGGATGATGTCGGAGGGGGGTTGTGATATGCTTGAATAAATTAATATTGAGAGGGAGAAGACAGTAGTCATTTGATACTGAATGAATATCCAGGTCCAGATGTAGTGCATCCCAGGCTAGTGTGAGAGCCAATGGAAGTTTGCAGAGGTTCTGATATTAATTTTCAAATCCTCACTGGCCTCAGGAAAAATGCAAGAAGATTGGAGTATAGCCAATGTCGTACCATTAATCAAGAAGGGTATAAATCAGTGAATTCTAAACTATTGAGTCTAATATCAGTGATTGGGAAGCTATAGAAAAGAATAATGACAGAAATGATCACTTGAAGATGCAAGGATTAATCAAGAATAGTCAGTACAGCTTTGAGGGAGAGGCCATGTCTGACAGGTTTGAGTTTTTCAAGGAGACGACTAGATGACTTCTGATACAGTCTACATGGACTTTATTAAGGTTTTTACAAGGTTTCGCATTGGAGATTCATTAAGAATTTCGAGCTCTTGGGATCCAGCATAATTTGGAAAATTAGATCCAAAACGGGCTTAATGGCCACATTTTCAGAGCAATTAAGGATGGGCAATAAATGCTGGTGCAGCCAATGGCCGTTACTTTCCCTGAGTTAGTAAAAATATTGCCGACGGGCAAGGTGAGGTGAGTAAGAGAGGAGAGCAGGATCAAGGTGAGGATTGACCAGTTGTGCTTACTTTAGTCTTAATTAAATTGAAATTAGTGTGTTGAACTCTTACTGTGTTCAAACTCAAGTCCAAAGATGTGCAACTTATGTGGATTGACCACGCTAAATGACCCACAGTGTTCGGGAATGTGTAGGCTATGTGCATTAGCCATGGGAAATGCAGAGTTACAGGGATAGAGAAGGGAAATGGTCTGTGTGGGATAGCCTTTGGAGGTTTGGAATGGACTCGTTGGGCCAAATGGCCTGTTTCCACACTGTACAGATTTTGTGGACGATTGAAGGAAGCACAGTGTACACTAACCAGTTACCTTTTTTCACTAAATGTAGACTCCTAGTCTCTCATCAGGAGCAAATAGAATTGCCTGCCTGGGGATTGGAGTATGAATTAAGAGATTTCTTTTGACATGAGACAGTGTCAGCAGAAGAACCAGTCTAAGTTGAGTATTTTCAATAAAATCTAACCTATCTTCACACCATCTGTGATCCCTACCCTTCCTTGAGCTATCAGTAAAGATATTTTCAAGCAAATTCCCATAAGTAACAATTTATTTAACAACTACAACACTGAAAACAACCAGTGAATAAAGATACAATACATTTTCAGGTAGTGAGCAAGAAATCTCAAGCAAGATTTAATGAACTTCCTTGTATTACAGAGGTTCCTCAGTATGGAAACAATTGAGTTGCTGCCTGTCTGGTCCCAAGTTGCCACAGATTATTATAGTCTTGATGTTCAGAAAACAGCTCAGTGCATAAGAAGGTCAATGACTTTCTGAAGTTGTCCAGGGCTACCTCTGGCTCACTCTCTCTCCTGGTGAGAGCCCACACCTCCCACGACCACTACTGTTCTTCCACTGTCACTGTTTCTTGTAAAATATTCCCTTGCCCACTTCCTCCCACCCTACTAACCCAACAAGGCTGCTGTGCTGTCTCCTCACTCATTCAGACCAGCTCACACACATTTTTTTTCTCTCCACTGCACCAACACTAACAGCTGTGCCAGAAACTTTCATTTCACTCAGTCCCTTCCTTTCTTTCATTCCAGGAGAAGACAGCTCACAGTAGGGTAAAAAAGCCTTGTATGAGCAGCAGTGGGGCTCCTCAGACTCCATAGAGACGGACTCCTGGCCCTCTCAGGAGAAGAATTGGAACGGTTCTGCTAGAATGCTGAAACATCCATGTCCCATCAGTTGAGTAAATCCCCGTCTTCACTCTGCTACAACTCTCTCAGTAACTATGCTGTCAGTGTCATCCAACTTAGGACCCTTGGCTGCAACACCTTCTCTTTGGGTGCTTTGCAGGTACGGTTAGATTGTCTACTGTCTCAATGGTCAAACAGACTGCCCCACATGAATGACCGTCCAACATCTCTCAGAAGGAGGAAGTTACAGCATGGCTGTCTCCTGCTCCTTCAACCAGCTCAGATACTGACACCTGGTGCTTGCCTCATCTGATTCCATCTCTATCTTATGTGCCACAGCAATTCTCTACCTTTATAGAATCCCTACAGAGTGGAAACAGGCCCTTCGGCCCAACAAGTCCACACCGAACCTCAGAGCATCCCACCCAGACCTCCCTGAACACTACGGGCAATTTAGCATGGCCAATCCACCTAACCTGCACATCTTTGGACTCTGGGAGGAACTGGAGCACCCGGAGGAAACCCACGCAGACATGGGGAGAACATGCAAACTCCATACAGACAGATGCCCGAGGCTGGAATCGAACCTGGGTTCCTAGCGCTGTGAGGTAGCAGTGCTAACCACTGAGCCACAGTGCCGCCCACTGTACCTTTGGGATATCTTGGAATTAACAAGCGACTCTGGCGCCAGTGCCAATCTGTTGCCCCATTTTTTTTTTAGTCGGGGAAGTTGAGGGAGTGATTCTGAAATCCACTTCCCACATGTCCATGTCACCACACCCATGCCAGCCTGGTACAAGATTGGCACTTGGGTTAAAGTAATCTCAGTTTCTGAAGGAAAGCCTAGCATTACAGAAAGAATGTGCAGGTCAGCTGGATTAGTCATGCTAAATTACCTTTAGTGTCCAGGGATGTTTGGGTTAGACATGGGGAAATGCAAGAGTAGCGGGATGAGTCAGGGTGGGATGATCTTCAGAGGGGCGCGTGGGACTTATTGGGCCGAATGGTCTGTTTCCACACTGTGGGGATTCTATGATTCTATGAATGTCTCTGACCTTCTGCACTCGACTTCGCCAGGTTAAGTGCCACCAACATCTCTCTGATACCTCACCCTCACTCTGTTTCTGATACTGTACCCATCTCCCATCAACACTCATGCTCTTCCACTCTCACTACTACCTACAACATCCTCCCTCCCTCATTCTCACCTACCCCAACCCCCGATACCACTCATACCCTCTGTGCTGCCCACTCATTCACTCAGGACATCTCCACCACACACACCCTCCACCCCCACCCCTGTCAGTTCACTGCAATAAGCTTTGACACAGTATTGCTATTAATTGTGTGAAGTATTTAAGACTTCAGGAGTTGATGATATCAAAATTATTATTTAATATTTTTACAGGCTTTATTTTTTCACTGGCTGTTGAATGAAACATAAAATCCTCCTCAATGTGGGGGAAAGGTATTTGAATTATAGAACTCAAGCCATATTTTTCCTTTTGTAATATTACCCTGTTTGCAAATCCATTTCAAGCCTCTTTCAGGAGACTTGAGAAACAATGTCTGCTCTCGTGGATTAGTAAGAAATAAATCAAATGCTAAAACTGCTGTATTTAATACTTTCTTAATCATTTCAGATTAGCATTTACTCAGATACCATGGAAATTAGATTTACATAATGATGGAAATATAATTTTCACTGCCTTAAGCCTTATCAATACCCCAGGCATCTTTGCATTTCTACCACGCTATTTTGTTGTTCCATAAGTTATAGAGCATAAAATGATAAATGACCTTGAATGGTGAACAGACATTTAACAGGTTGAAATGGCATGGTGTTTCCACTTCTCTGAGGGTGCTAACCATTAAAATTGTTTCTGATTAACTCACAGAAACATTTCAGCCAATAAGGGCAAACTTGAACCTGTTTTATCCACATTAAGAAAAAATGCTAAAAAGACATTTATGAAGAGTTCAGAAAATGCTAAGCTGCTGACAAACGTATTTACAAAATTACACAGTGACTACTGTGGCTGTAATAGATGTTCATACCCTGTTACCCTTGAAAATACATAGCAGTAACCATATCTTTATTGAATGTCAGGTTTCATTATAGAAGTTACAACGTGCAGCCATAAGCTTATGAGGTGATTGTCGCAGCAAAGTACATTAGTATTCCAAAAGGCTCAATGTTACACGGTCGCATCGTTCCTGTATGATGAGTTAATGATCTGCACTTTTACTATCAGGAGGAATCAGCAATGGGGAATCAAACCTGAACCCAAACTTCCCGATGAAATAGACATGAATTAAAATAATCGAGTAGAAATCACATTATGCCATTCTTGGTGTTAGCAAATAAGGAGCAGATTTTGCCAGATCTGGCACAACATGAAAATGCATAACATGGTCATAAATGGATCTTAGAGGGATATACACATCACTTCTTAAAATAGAATATGAAAAATTGGCAAATATTTATAAAGTTTCCTTTGCCTGGTCAAGCATATTTGAAATATGTAACATTCTAAAGGTGTTTGACAAAAGTAGAAAGGTAAAGGAGCCATAGTCCAACTAGGCTAGGGTTGATCTCATAAGTGAGGGATGATTAATAGATGCTTAATTTGAGGGTCACTGTACCTCAGGCATGAGGAGAGATTGAGAAGGAGAATCTGTCGTGGTAACATCAGCTGATGCAGGAATTGACAATATGCTGTTGACATCACTGTGTTGCAAACTTATGGAGGGGTTGTTTCCCTGCATGGGATAGTCTAGGACCAAAGGACATTATCACAGAATAAGGAGTTGCTCACTTAAAATGGATGAGGAGGAATTTCTTCTCCCAGTGGCTAATGAATTTTTGGAATGCCTTACTGCAGAGGGCTGTTGAGGTTGAGTCATTAACTATATTCAAGACTCAAACAGCTGTTTAATTAATTTAATCAGTAAGGAAATCAAGGATTATTTGGGGGGGGACAAGAAAGTGGAGTTGAGGATTGTCAGATCAACCATGATTGAATGGCATAGCAGACTCGATGGGCTGATTAGCTTACAATAGCTCCTATATCTTATGGTTGTGCATTTGGAAAACATGGTCATGTAGTTGGGATTTTCTACCCATCTATTTTCTCTTTATAATTTGTGAGTTTTCAGGTGATCAGGGCGGTGTTTCTCCAACAGTCGCCTGATTATTACAAGTTCTCTGTCTCAGAAGGTAATTTTGAGGATCTATGCAATGCTCCTCGTGATTCAGAATGCATCATTGCTTGACTACTCAATTGAGTACTTGAATAATTACAAATGACTTGATTTCACATTTCTACTGTCATTGCTGGTAGGTGGTATCTTCCTTACCAGCAATGGGGGCTTAGACATTATGTACTCAGGACAATATTTCACAACATGATTTTCTAACCTATCAATATTTAACATGCTCATTTCAGGTTCAGACCTCCATTTTCAAAGCAGATTTTAAGGCAATTTATATCCCATTAAATGGCATATCGACAGGTGTTTTCTCATTCTAAATCTCCTATTTACAAGGTTAGTGTGTACGAGGCACTTATAACGGAGGAAAACATTCTACGGCATTTCACAAAAGCATTTTCAAACAACATTTAACTTTATGCCACACATGGGGAGAAGGCAACGTTACTGGAATTAGTAATACAGAGGCCAGGAGAATGCAATGGGTGAGTATGGGGTGCTTTTTAATACAACCCTGAGATGTTAGTGTTACTGGCTGGGCCAGTATTTATTGCCCATCCCTAGATTCACTGAGAAGGGGGAGTGAGCTGCCTTCTTGAACTGCTGCAGGCTATCCCAACATGGCTGCTGATGAAGTTTGAATGTGCTAGGAGGCGAGACTTAGTTATGGTGATCACATTAGGTCATCTGGTTCCCTTTGCCTTTTTTTAAGGAATTAAAATTTATAACCCTGACCTGACCCAGTCCACATGCAAATCCAAACCCACAGCAAGGTGCATAACTTTGAAGCAGCCAAGCAAGCTGTTCAGTTCAAGAACAAATTAAGAACGAGCAATGAATATTGGCCTTAGCAATAACACCCACATTTCATTTAAGAAGCATCCTGAAAAGGAGTTGGAGAGATTTGGAGTTGTCAGGAGGGAATTTCTTAACTTAAAGCTTAAGAAATTAAATGGTCAAGGCCTCCAACAAGGAATGGATAATAAGCTAGTTTGGAAGAGCACAGACTGGAGACATTTTACATAGAGCAGGGAGGGTAAGCAAGGGTTTGGAAATTAAGATGAGAATTATAAATCCAGGCAGGGGCAGTGTAAGTCAGCAAGAGATAAATGACAACAAGCAAAGGGTAGAATTCTGGCAGGATTTCACAGGGAGGAGATGGAGCTGGAGAAACAGATGGCACATGTGAATTGCATCCCTTACAACCTCAACAGTGCAGAGCCCTAAGAAAGAAACAACCTGAGATTGTCCTCGGTCTGCTTGGGATAACTCAGCTAGGCTGCAATGTGACCCCCTGAAGGGATGGTGATGGGTGACTTTCATTTGAACCTGCCCTAAACTGCTTCGTACACCCACTCTTAACCAGGATCTAATGAGTAACCAGCATTTCATTTTCATTACTTTGGGTGGGGCTGATATGTTGTGGGGTTTCTGGCTGATTATGGCAGGGAAAGTCTTGGCAGATGCATCCCCAAAGCTATCCATTGGTTCAGTAAGGCAGATAAGTTGGTCTTCCATTGATTGCCTAATTCTTGCAAAAATGCAGCCTCAGTTGCATAGACCACGAGTGGATTCATTTAGATTTTAGTGAGGGGTGAATGAGGATAATGGACAATGTGAACAATTGCCCAGGTATCTCCTGTGCATAAAAATACACCTGGCCCATTACCGCTCCATCAGTCTATTCTTGATCATCAATAAAGTGATGGAAGGTGTCACTAACAGTGTTATCAAGCAGCACCTGCTCAGTAATAACCTGCTTAGTGATGCGAAGTTTGGGTTTTGCCAGGGAATCTCAACTCCTTACAGCTTTGGTTCAAGCATGGATTAAAGAGCTGAATTCCAGAGGTGAGGTGGGAGTGACAGCCCTTGACATCAAGGCTGCATTTGACTGAGTTTGCAGTAAATGGTGCTGAAGATGGTTGAGCCTAGCACACTATCCTGGTTGCTGGAGGTCAGTTACCTCCACTGCAGGACATCTCAATCAGAGTTCTTCAGGACAGGGTCCTAGGTTCAACTATCTTCAGCTGCTTCATCAGTGAACTTTCCTCCATTATACAGTGGGAATGTTCACCAAGGACTGCATAACACTCAACACCATTCGTAACTCCTCACATGCTGAAGCAGTCCGTGTTAAATTGCAACAAGGCCTCGTCAATATCCAGGCTTAAGTTGACAAATGGCAAGTAACATTCATGCTGCACAAATGCCAGGCAATGACAGTCTTCAATAAGAGACAATCTAATCACTGCCCCTTGACATTCAATGGTGTTACCATCACTGAAACCCCACTATCAGCAACATTGGGGGTTAGTATTAACCACAAACTCAACTAGACACATCTACCTCCATGCCCAACACAGCTAGGTCTTATCTTATGCCTTGACCTTTTGTGAGACACCTGGTTGAACGTATTCAGGAAGTCCAAATATAACATACCCAACAGTTCCCCTCTATCCACTCTTGTTGAGATTTCCTCAAAAAACTCTATTAACTTAATCAGACACAGATGTGACTCTGGGACCAAAATTAGACTGTTCTCCTTGGAGAGAAAGCAAAGAGATTTATTTGAATCATGAGCAGGCTAAACAGAGCAGAAAGGGAGAACCTGTTACTGCTTGCAATAGGAACAAGAATGAGATGGTGTTGATGTAAGTTGAGAAAAGCAAGTTGGTATGCGGGGGGAAAAAAGACCTTTTCACTCAGCAAATTATTACAGTACAGAATGCACTCCCTGCAAATGGGGGCAGGCTCGATTGAGCCATTTAAGAGGGGTATTGGATCATTATTTGGATATAAATAATGTGAATGGAAAAGGAGAAAAAGCAAGAGATTGCCATTCGGTAACAAAGATCTGATGCAGCCATGATGGACTGAATAGCCTCTTTCTGCACTGCAATCCTCCAGCGTTTCTGTGAGTCAGTTTCCCAGCTAGTCTCACAGTCAGTAGACTTTTTTTCCCATGCTGGTTTATTCACAATTGTCCATGAAAAGCTGCAAAACAGCAATGCACAGTGCCTCAGAGAACGAGGGACTATCAAATTATAACAGTAATGTAACACACCTTGGGAATCTTACTATGTTATATTCATGCTAACCCTCTCCACGTGTCTACCTCTCTCATGTTAAGACCTACATCTTTACCCTCACTTGTCCCAATATTTCCTCACATGGCTTAGTGTTAAATGCTGCTTCATATAGCTGCAGCTGAGTCCCTTGGGATGTTTCACTACATTACTGTTAATATAAGTGCAAGTTACTTCTGTTGGGTTATAATGCTGTGTTGTTCTCTATTGCTCATAGGCATTGAGGTTCTGTTGGGAGCTGTCCCGATCTCTTGGAATAATATTGATGGAATATTGGCTGAACTCCCAGCAATGCTGTTCCTCTGGCTGTCCTGTCAACAGGACATTGGAAGATCATGACAAGATCCCCATGGAAATAGGGAGCCATTATTTATTGCTGTTTCTAGCAGACACATGTATAAAGTATACAGCTGTCTGCAGGGATTCTAAAGGATTATTTTCAAAGCCTTATGTTTTTCAACAACAAATCCTCACAGGTGTACAGAGGAGGTCCTTTAAAAGGCATAACAATATCACATCTTGCAGTTAATACTGGCTGAATATTAAGATGCCAAGAGAGTTTTCAATTTTTTTTTTAGCTCAGTATTCCAATCGTTGGGAAAACTGTGCTCGAGAGGCTCACAATGTAATATCTTTTCAAACACAGCATTCAGTTTTCATTTCATCATCTTACACATCAATCTTACTTTGACTCTGATCAGTTTCACTTGTGGAAATGAACATTTCCAAGACTCAAAGACCATTTATTTTCATGGACTGTGAAGTTGTCAGCAGTGGCTGGCATTATTGTGACCTACAATAGACATTTTCCCTTAGTGTGTCAAAAAAAAGGCAGATGCGGATGTGTTAGGTCAAAGGAAAAGGCAAATAAAGTTGCTAAATAAAAAACGCTAAGGAGGAGAATTAGGAGGCTTTTACAATTCTGCAAAAGAGGTCCAAAGAAAAGATTAAGAAACTTGACAGGGGCTGAAAGACATTATTACTGCAATTTGTAAACTTGACCTCCAAAGTAGAGGCAAATGAGCTTTTGGCTTTCAGTTCTAATTAAGGGAAATGTTATAAACTCATTTATTTTTCGTATCGGGTTAAAACAGTTTTCCAACATTATAGAAGTTTCCATAGGTATATGAAAAGGGAAAGGTGCACAAAACAACTTCGATCCATTACTGTCAGAGTCAGGAGAACTTTAAAATGGACAATATAAAAATAGCTGAAAAAAATTCTTACACTTCTTGCCTGTTTTTATGGAAGTAAATATAAAAACCTTCTGGAAGTAATGGTAGTTGAAAGACAATTGTAGACTTGGAGGGACGGCACAATAGAAACATTTGTGAAAAAGTACTACTTGAGAAACAAGGGAAAATAGGTAGATAAATTCCCTGGACCTGATCATCCGTATCTCAGAGTGCTGAAAAAGGTGGTTGCGGAGATAATGGATGTGTTGGAGGTCATCTCTTCAAATTCTACCAACTCTGGATTGGTCCTTGCAAGTTAGAACACCACAGCTGTAACCCTGCTATGTAAGAAAACAGAGAGAAAGAAAATAGGAACTAGAGACCTCTGAGCCTAACATTATCCCTGGGGAAAATGGTGGAATCTGTAATAAAGGATGTAGCGATAGGACCTTTATTAAAGAATAGCAACATTGAGCAGAAGAAACATAGTTTTATTAAAGGGAATTCGAGTTCGATAAACTTCTTGGAGTTTTTTTGTGAGGCTATAACTAAGAGAATGGGTGAGAGGGGACGAGTGGAAAGGATACATTTATATTTTCAGGAGGCTTTTGATAAGAACCCACACCAAAGTTGGTTCACAAAACTAAAGCATATGTGATTAAGGAGAATATACTGGCATGGATTGAATAAGTAAAGTTATGCTTTATGAAGAGAAAATAGAGATTAGGAATAACTGGGCCAGTTTCTGGTTGGCAAGGTGTGGACTTGGCAAGGGTCAACAGTTGCACCCCAGCTGTTTACAATAAATGTCAACAATTTAGTTGAGGGGATTAACTATATTATTTCTAAGTTTAAAAACACCACCAAATTAAATGAGATGGGAGTTGGGAGGAGGATGTAAAGATGCTTCAAAGAGACTTGGAGAATCTAACTGAATTAACAAAACAAAAATTGCAGATGAAGTACAATGTGGAGGAATGTGAGGGTATCCACTTTGGTGGGAAAAACAGAAATGGGGAGGGTTTTTTTTCTAAAATGGTGAGACTAGAAAGTGATGAACTTTAACAGGAATTAACGTTCTTGTTCATTAGTCACTGACAGTTAACATGCAGCTACAGCACATAATTAAGAAGTCAAATAATATGTTGGCCTTTATTAGGAGAGGTTTGAAACAAAGATGTCTTACTGCAATTGCACAGAAGCTTGGTGAGACCTCATCTGGTGTACCGTGTGGAGTTTGGTCTCTCCTTACCTAAGGAAAGACGTAACGGGAAATCTTATAGTTATCTGAGCAACTTGGGCTATGGTGAGATGTTTCTCAGAATTAGGTGAGAAGTCTACCGGTACTTGTCTCAAAATTGGGAGCACCTTGCATCATCCGTTCTGATTTAATCAAACAGCGTGGTGAGTTTTTCATGAAGCAGTAGCCAAAGAGGATAATTGCTTGTTCTTTGCCTTGTCAATTGCCCAGCTTATCTCAGCTTAGTATTCAGCTTTCTAGGTTACAAAATCTACCATGCAAACAAGCCGTCAAGATGACTTAACATGGAAACCAAAGCAAGAATTTGGCAAATTGAGCTCACCAGTTTCACTGAGCGATATTCATGTTGGGCACTAGGGACCAACATCTCAGGGCACGCTCCATAGACATCAACAACAAGCACCCAACATCCAAGACATTGTCATCGAACATGGCTGCCTCTAAGAACTCTGATGTCACCTAAGATTTAGTACCTAGGTATCTTTGTGGAAAAATGGTGTTGAAGATGAAGATCAGCTATGAACTCATTGAATGGCAGACCAGGCTTGAAGAACGAAATGCATTACTCCTTCTCCTATGGTCCAATGAAATTATAACGACATTGCATAAACTCTACAAAAGGTTTTGCACAATAGGTGCAATCATCACCTATTCTGGTTAGTGGGAACATACAGAATCTGAGTTTTTTATGAGTCTGCACGAGGGAATCCTTTTCGACACATTTGCAACATGCAGCTGAGTAGGACACTCCAGCCGGAGCTTGTCCACTCCGCTCGTTCTTTTTCTTCTCTTTCTCCCTCTTTTCTTCCTTTCTCTCCCTTCCCTCAGCCTTGGGCACCCAGCTCTGGCCTCCGACTCCCTGTCTCCAAAGCAGGGTCAGTGGTCAGCAGCCTGTAGCAAGGACATCACCCACCAGTGGTCTGGAGTGAAGTGATCAACAGCCCCGTATGAAGCAGGGGCAGGGGCCCAGTGCGGAGCTTGGCAGTGGAAGCCCAGTGTGGAGCCTGGCAGTGGAAGCCCCGTGCGGAGTGTGGTGGCAGCCCAGTCGTCAGACCACGTGGAAGATCCCTGTGCTGGTCTGCTGTGGAGGGACTTTGGAGAGAGAGTGTGAAGTTCATCTTTTTAACTTTGCTTCTTGTTTTTTCTGACCTATGGCCACAGTATGGTCATACTGTGTATAGCTGTAATGTCGCTGCTTTTTCTTCATTTCTCTATTCTGCAACTAAAGATTTTACCCAGGTACTCTGTCTCTAAGATGGCACCATGTGTAGGTGACATTGTTACACTGTAACTAAACTTGTAACTGAAGAAGGTGTACCCAGGTATCTTTGTACCTAAGATGGTGCTATAAGGAGTGAATTATAAACTTTTCACTGTACTCATTTCAGTACATGTGACAATGAAACTAATTCAATGCAATTCAATTTAATCAATTGAACAAAAGTCTCACCCGTTCTGCAAGATTCTCAAATTTGTAAGTCTCGGCATTGAGATTCCCAGAGCCCAACAGCATCTGTTTCGTACAGCTTGATAATCCTGGACAAGAGAGATCATTGCACATTGAAGCCCAAGTTCTCAATAACCCCTGTCAAAATATCCTGCATAGGGATAAACCTGAGATTCAAGATTTATCTGATGGTTTGTCTTGTGCATTCAACTCTTTGTGGTGATCTACAGCTAACTCAAATACGCAATAATCACCGCATAACTGTGGGCCCCCCAGGTTTCTTTATGTGAGTTCTTAAATGATTTCATGATGTGTTGTTGAATGGACATTGCACTCATGGAATAGTGAGACCTGAAATCCTGAGCGAAACAGCTGAACAGGCTCTTTAAACATTGGTCTCTCAACAGTTGATTGAGATACTTTCCAAACTGAGCCAAAGATCAGCCACCAATGCAATCTCAACTTTGTGAAGGAGTCTGAGCAAGGCATTTCTCTATCTGTATGTCCTTTTTTTTCAAAGCAGTTGATCAAATATCTTTGTTGCCCAAATGATTTATTCACAATAATTCCTGAAGATTTGTATAAAATAATGCACTGCACCTTGGAAATTTTGTTTGATGACCCTCAGGTGAAATGCCATGGGACATTTTACTATCATAAACGTGTTATGTCAATGCAAGGTGTTGTTGTTACCAGGCCATGCATTTTCTCAATGTTTGAGTGGCTTTTACTTTGGTAACCATTCAAAGCAAGATACCTGGCTGACTTCAGGTTCATAGGGCAGCTGACCTTCTCTCTACTTGAATTCACATGGGGGCAAGGTTAACTCTGACACTCTGAACACTAACCGCCCCTTTGTTTTAAGTAAGGATATATCTAGATATAGTATGTGTGTGTAAAACAGACTTTGCTTCTTTTATTTAGTAAAATGTACATGCTGTTTATAGATAACTGAATCCAGTCTGGTGTTATCATACCACCAATTCTGGAAAGAATTTCAAGCCTCTTTTGAGATATCAATTTTCCACAACAACCTACTTTCTATTGTGTTTATAAAGATAACATGAGCACTTGTAAAGATCTCCTTAGTGAGACATTTCAAATCAATTTCCCAATTTATTATTTATCTCAATGTTCTACATTGCAATACCATCCAACTAGGCAATTAAACTAACAGCGTAACTATGTCTTTGAAATAATACAACATGAACCATCAGCATTCTGTTTGGAACTGGCAGGTGCATCTGCTCAGTGCTCAGTCTCAGCAAAATCATTCCCTCTCTCTCCCCTGTACCATTCACTATATTCTTAGTAGAGAAATCAGCAGCTGTATAATCAAAATTTCAAATATCCTCGGCAAAATGATGAATAGACAAACACAACGGATCACCCTAAATCAATCAAAATTTCCTGTCAGAATGAAACCCTTCTGGGCTCGTTTCAGTGAATTCCAAGTTGAATAGGTATTCCTTCAGTTGCATGTGGAGTCCCAGGGACTGCCCGATTGCAAGACACAACACAAATCAAAATAGAAAGAGTTGCAAGCCCATGTAACCAAGACCAGCCCAATGTCCATTTCTCAATGGGAAAGGCTGGGTGGGTTGTAATAAGGATGTAGGATTCTCCCCACCTGAGTTCACACTTTATATTCAGATCTGGTTCTTCCTTATGTCTTAGCGCAATGAGGGCAAAAGCTTCAATTTCATCATCGGGCTGATGGTAGAAGCGAACAGTTAACCTTGAACCACCCTGATATGACCTCTGCAATCTGAATGTGGCATTCTATTTTCAGTTGCAGTCTACACTTTCCAACATGACCCCTGCCTTAGGAAAAGTATGTCAGGGATATGTAAGGCTAAAGGATTGTAAAAGGTAAATTTTCAACCACAGAGTTCACAAGGTCCTCAAATTGGAAAGTAGAGTGATGCTAACCTCAAGTTAACATCCAATGTTCACCAAATACTCAAACGTTGGTCTCAAAACATTTGATGTTCCAGGTCTTGGCACTCAATGGAAGATGGCCAACACTGGTCATCTGTTCTTCTTGGAACTTCACAGCTCACCAAGAAAGGAGCAGAATCTTTGCCATCTCTTCAGAAAGGAAATTTTGTTCAGGTACCGAAACTGAAGTGGGGGCCGAGTGAATCTGAAGATACCACAGCTTCAGCTTCCTTGCACCTATTCAGCCTGATTCTGGATGATGGGGACAGGAGATTGACACTGGCCTCATGAGAATATCACTCAATATCACTGGATCATTACTCAAGGACTCCCCGCAATGCTCTGGGGACATGAACGAATCCTACCTGGACAGATGGTGATAACTGAATTCAATAAAACAAAAATTAGCCTGAATGCAACCATGAATGTCACCTGTTGTAAAGTTCTATCTGGTTCAATAATGTTCTTTAGGGGAGGAAATCTGTCTTCTTAAAATCTCACCTGGCTTGGCTTACATGTAACTCCAGACCCACAGCAATATGGTTAACTCTTAATTGCCTTCTGGGGCAATTAGGAATGGACAATTACTGTTGTTCCTGTCAGCAATGTCACATCCTATGAACAATTAAAACACAATTATTTCAGGCCAAATTACTTACCAAAGACCTTGATACTGGCAATAATTTCAACAATTCTGTCTTGAAGGAAGCTTGCCTGGGTTGGAGAAATAAACAAGGTCACCCCAGGACTCTCCTACCTCCTTTACATGAAGGCAAGCAGGCATTAAAGGTAAATATACACACCCTATTCTCCCCACGGAAAATTGGAGAGAGATTGAATGGTCTGGGACTCTCTTTCTCGAGAAAGCAGAAGACTGTGGAGTGAGCTGATTGAGACTTTGAAAAGATTACTTAGAGAAATTGTTTGCACTTCTGGCAGCATCCAAAACTAAAGTTTGGAAATATAAACTGGTCGCAAATAAATCCAAAATGACTCCTGGAGAAAGTCGCTTACCCAGAGAGTTAATAGAAAGTGGATCACACGCCTGCAAGGAGTGGTTGGGATGAGTAAGTATGGATGCCTTTAAGGGAACTGAGATAAGCAGTGGAGGGAGAAAAAGATAGAAGGATCTCACTACTGATGGGCATGACAGGATTAAGTAAGAAGGGATGGGAGAGGATTGTGTGAACTAAACATCAACTTGAACCAATTATGTCAAATTGTCTAAGATAACAAGCATGGGGCTGGATGAACACAGCAGGTCAAGCAGCATCATAGGAGCAGGAAAACTTGACGTTTCGGGCCTAAACCCTTCATCCCAT
>JAHRHZ010000029.1:33729464-33747678 GCA_024137785.1 Ginglymostoma cirratum | reverse complement strand
CGTCAAGTTTTCCTGCTCCTATGATGCTGCTTGACCTGCTGTGTTCATCCAGCCCCATGCTTGTTATCTCGGATTCTCCAGCACCTGCAGCACCTTTTATCTATGTCAAATTGTCTGTCTTTTTGTATTGCAGATTCAATGTAATGTGAAGGAAAACACTTTACTACTGACCTCCACAGAAGATGGCAGATTAGTGTTCAAAAGGATTGGGAGTTTATGTGGTAGTTATGTAATCATTAGGATCAAATCATAGTGGTCTTCACACTCAACTCTTGGGACTAAAAGGAACTCTTCCTTTATTTTCATTTGTTTGTGGGACGTAAGTGTTGCTGGTCAGCATTTATTTCCCATCCCTAATTGCTTAGAGTCAACCACATTGTTGGGGACCTTGAATTGGGCCAGATCAGGTAAGGATGGCCAATTCCCTTCTCGAAAGGGCAGTAAACTGGATTGCTTTCTCTCCAACAATTTTCAGCACTTGACTCTTAACTCCAGACCTTTTTTTTAAAATTGAATTTAAATTCCATTTGCCATGCCAGGGTTTGAACCCAAGTCCCCAGAACGTTACCTGGATTAATAGGCCTAGTTATAATACAATTTGGCTCTCATTTCCCCTAAAGACATAGATGATCTTTCCACTTTTATAATTTCAGAGAATTTCACCTGAAAGAACAAGAGAGAGTAGTAAGAAAATAGCTGGATTTCTAAGCTCAAAATATAAATGCACTTGAATAAAATGAGCACCGTTTAGCAAAAACAGTGTCACTTATTTTAGATTGTTTGCTATTTCTACTTATGATACAATTTGCAATTGCTGTGAATTGTGTCAATGTCATTACAAGAAATTGCAAGCAAAAAAGTGGAATTAAATAAAGAACAAGCAAAGGTTACACTTTCCAATCATTGAAAAGCCTTGAAAATGCATCAGTTATAAATCTATCTTACTGGTAATGTCACTAAGACCCTGGGCATGGAGCTTTGACCAATTACAGAATTGGCAATGTCTTTTCAAATGAGTAAGATAATGAATTGGAGATTGGAAAGAAAACTGATTGCTATAGATTTTGTATGAAATGTTTATAACAAAGTAAAGTTCCTTCATTAGACTAGATGACTGAGGGTCAAATGAATCAACCATACCAATGTCAGACATCACAAACATTGGATGCACACCAGACATTCACTTGGATTCAGCATCTCTGCATCTTTCCATAAATGAATGTTGTCAACTGGAGATTAACCACATTACCATTCTAACTCTCCCATGAAGCCCAGTAACATTTTCTCGGTGGGGATCATTAAAGAAAGGGATGTATAACAAAAACGTGCATCAGATTGACAACGAAAATATGATTTTTTAAAAATTCATGCACAGGATGTGGGCATCACTGGCTAGATCATCAATTATTTCCTATTCCTAGTTGTCCTTGAGAAGGTGAGCTGTTTTCTTGAACTGATACGGTCCAGTATTGGTGTAGGTACACATAATGGAGAGAGTTCCAGATTTCTGACCCAGTGACAATGAAGGACCGACAATATATTTTCAAGTTAGGATGGTGATTGGCTTGGATGGAATTTGCAGGTGGTGGTGTTCCCATGTACCTGCTGCCGTTGTTCATCAATTAGTCTGCTCTGCTTTTGCTCACACAGAAATTGATTAATTTGCTGTATTGTGCGCTTTGTAACCTAACATGTTTTACAGTTCTCAATAAACTAACCTATGGAATTAATTAATCTCTGATGAGTGATTGATTATTCGACCAGTATCATTAACATGACATATGGAACTAGAAGATTTGGAAGACACCATAACGGGGCAAAAAGGTCCTGAGCAAGAAACATTTTTATGGATCATGGTTATGTTCAAGGCTTAATAAAATAATTCTTGGTCTTTGTTACTGGCTGTTCTGGCCATTCCTCGACATCCCTTTAAGCCTGATATACTAAGATCTTCCTGACACACCTCTACCTAATTACCAATCTGGAATTTCCTGACCATTGGGAAGCAGAAATGACCAAGGTAGACATACTGCTGAAAATCTGCAATTGTGTAGAATGAGCTTGGAAACAGTGATCAAGATTGGAAGTCAACGATGGAGATCAAAATTCACTTTCTGCAAAGTCCTGGCAATCCTGGGAAGATCTTGGTGAAAAAGGAACAAATTTAGGTACAATTACGATGATTGTCCTGCCCCAACTTTCTACTTGATTTCCCTTCCATGTCACCGTGTCAGAGATTACTCCAGATCATTCCAGAAACCATCAATTTGACCTCTGATTGTCTTGCGGCTCTCTGTGAATGGTGATTGGCTCATTGATCTACTCATCAAGCTATAATCCCTCTCTTAGATTTTTCTGAGCATCCCCTATAGTTAGTTCCGATACAGGAGACAATTCCTAATGACCTACTTCAGATCTTGTCTGGACTGTATTAATGAATCTCAATCTCTCAGTCTAATGTGACACAGGAAAAGCAGCAAAATCCTTTGACTGATTGAATGTAACTTGTATCCCCTTGCAGGCTGAAATAACCTTACATTAATATAAATTACCTGAAAATTCCCCAAGCTCAAATCATCAAAATCTTCAAAATGTAAAACAGACTGGCAGAAACAAATTACACAGACTTTTACATAATTATTGTTGGAGACAAGGAACTGACTGTTTCAGAGCTGACGGTTTGTTTTCATCTTCTGTAACTGGTTCCATATCTATAATTTAATGAGGGAGTTAGTAGCATAATGTCACATCATGGGACTGGCAATCAGGAAGCTACAGGCCAATATACTGGGGATGGAGGTTCAAATTCCTCCATGGTAGGTTGTGAAATCTGAATTCAATCAAACCCAGAGTACCATGTTAGCCTAATGGTGACTGTGTAACTGTTATCAATTTTTGCTAAAATCTCATCTGTTCCACTAACATCCTTTCGGGCAGGAAACCTGCCATCCTTACTTGGACTGATCTACAGATGAATCCAGACCCACAGCATTTTCTCAGATTCTTGACTATTAACAATTAGGGATGGGCAAAACATATTAGTGACAATAAAATCCTACGAATGAAGAAGAATAATAATTCACACTTGTCGAGAATCAGTCAGTGGTCTGAAGAGGATTTATACAAGAATGTTGATGAAATTTTCTGGGTCCCTTGTCAATGAGGCTGGGAAGTGGGAAGGATGGTAACTATCCTGAGACTTGCCTGATGCTTTCCTGCCATCACGACATGTCCCCAGGGATGGGGATGATGGCAAATTAGCCACTCGCTGGGAGACCAATGAGCCGCTAAGTGGTCAGTGGAAGACCACTTCCATGTCTGGCATTCTGGCATTGCTTAGGGAGACTGTTCTGGGCGCCCAGGCGACCTCTTAGCACCATCTGCCCGAGGGCTGAAGTAGTGCCCCTTCTTTTTGGTCGTTCCATGGCTCAAGGTGAAACCCTGTGGCATGGTTTCTCCCACCTTCAGTGTCCCCCACCCAAAGTAACACCTGACTGTCATGAGCATTCCAAAGTCCAAGGTACATGTGTTTGACAACACAGAGCCATTGAAGAGGCGCCTGTCAATGGTGGGTCACTAGCCTTAATAGGGAGTCAATTCAGTTTTGGCCAGGGCAGTTTGTTGCTTACATTTCTGAGTAGTTTATGTCCTTACTGTTTAATATTTGCAAAGCCCACCTCTGAATTACAACCATTCCTTTCATCCAGATAATTCCATTCCTGCTTCAGTTCAGTAATTGAAACATTGATCAAAGAGCAATATTCTAACTGGCGAGCTTCATATTGTCACAAACCGTGGGATTAAGAATAGGCACCAATGAGGGAATCCTTTAAAGAGCCGCTTCATTAAGTTGTTAGCCATACATTGAGTGTTTGGGAGATAGGATGCTGAATCTCTGATATCTTGTTGACCTTAGTTTCAATATTCTGACTCTGAAGTTTCTCAGTCAGCTATTTCCTTCTGAAGCAGCCTCCTGGACTCCCAGAGAAATCCTGCCTCCTCTTCCACTGATGCTGTCTCTCCAAAACTGTCTAGCGTTACATGACTGGAATTGTAAATGCATTGGCATCAGAGCATTTTCAATATTGATCAGTCTCTGCATTATGAAAGCTCTGTCACAGCCATGATACTAATAGGCATTCGAACCATGGTGGGCTTTGTTGCTATTCATCTCTGAGATGAGCCATACGATCAATTTTCTGTGGTTCAAACATCTTTTGTTGTCATCATCTTTGCAACAGCTTTATAACCTCTTCCAATTGCCCCACTTTGGAGGTGAATTGAGAGATCCCTTGACATATTAACCCCTGATAAGAGATTTTGTATCATAGATTCCTCTGTTCTCTCCCTTTCACTGTGGATATATATATTATTCTGAGTCTCTACGCTTTGTCGACACATGCGTCTCGATATTTTCCTGGAGGTTGATTACAGTTGTGATGCCTGGGGAAGTGGATTCCAGAATAGTCTGTGACCCAGTTACAAGTTATAGCGAGCTACTTGTTGAATAACATGGGGTTTACAAATGCAAACGTACTGCTCATGCCTAATATTTCAAAACAGGTAATGATGTATTAAAACACAAGATCATAATATGCATTCAAGTGCTTACTGCAGGTAAAGTTTCCTCTTTGACAAACTATGCAAACATTGTAAATCGCAAATTAACCCAGATTCAGTTCTGAATCAATCAGTCTTTCCATTGGACCCTGAGTGAACAGTTTTAACTTGGCATCATGGAAACATACGATCACAAGGTCAAAAACGAATAGGAGCAAGAGTATGATATTGAAGCAGTCAAACCTATTCCATTATTTGACATGTTAATGGATGATCTTTTATCTCAATCTGACCTGCTCATATTATCCCAATAACCCAAAAACCTACTGACTTTGGTCTTAAAGATTTCAACGGCTGCTGTATGAATTCGAGGGAATATAAGTCAAATCTACTTGATCTCTTCTCCTAGGATAATTCATTGCTTACAGAAATAAGTCCAGCGAAGCTGAGTTGCATTGTCTTCAAGCCAAGTACTTCCTTCCTTTGGTAAAAGACCAAATCTGCACACAATACTGCAGCTGTGGTCTCACCAAAGCCCTCGACAATTGCAGTATGAAGACCAACATACCATTTTCCTTCTTTACTGTCAACAATACCTGCAAACTTACCTTCAGGGGCTGGTGCAGGAGGATAACATGAGAATTGTTATACCTCCCTCTTTCCCAATCTATCGCTATTCAGATTAATAACTTACCATCCTGTTTCTGCGACCAAAATAGACAATATCATGTTTATCCACATTATACTTCATCTGCTATGCATTTGCCCATTCACTCAACTCCCCACTTGCCTGGATGGGTGCAACTCCAACAACACTCAAGAAACTTGCCACCATCCAAGACAAAGCAGCCTGCTTGATTAGCACCACATCCACAAACATCCATTCCTTCCACCACCAATGCTTAGTAGCAACAGTATCTACCATCTACAAGATTGACTGCAGAACTTCAACAGACTCCTTAGGCAACACCTTCCAAACTCACAACCACTGCTATCTAGAAGGGCAAGGACAGCATATACATGGGAACAGTACCATCTGTAAGTTCCACTCCAAGCCACACACCATCCTGACTTGGAAAGAAGTCAACATTCCTTCAGCGTCACTGGGTCAAAATCCTGGAATTTCCTCCCAAACAAAATTATTCGATACCCGCAACACATGAACTGCGGAGGTTCAAGAAGGCAGCCCACCACCACCTTCTCAAGGGCAACTGCGACTTCCATATCCTAAGACTGAATTTTAAAAAAAGCTTAATCACACACAATTTCCCTTTCATAAACATGTGTTGCTCTGCTGAATCATGTTATGATTGTCCAACTGTCCCTTGATCTAAGGATGAAGTCTACTCAGTGTTGCAAATTTCTGCCATTGGTCTTCATGTGACTGAATGGACTGATTCTCAACCCGTAGACCTTTGGCTACATATCACAGGATGCCCCATGCGATAGTGAGATCCATAGGTGTAGAAAATGTTTCCTTTTCTTTCATGCTCAGCCCTCAAACTGCCTCATCATTCACATGTTGTGACTCAAAGCATGACGCAGCTTGAAGTCAGAAAACGTGACCTTTCAGGGATGACACCCTTCAGCCATTTGGACAAAGAGTCCAGTCATTGTGATGGCTTTTGCTGGGAATTAACCATGAAGCTTGTATTAGCATTTATTCAATGGTCCTCGTAATCAGTTTGAGTATGCATTGCTGAAGGACTTTCTCTCATGTTCTTTTCTGTCATTGATGCCCAGTCCAGATCTTACTGCAACAAAGGTGGTGAGTACTCTGTGATGTGTATTCTGTACAGTGGGGATCATGTTAGAACATTAGACCACAAGAAATAGGAGCAGGTGTAGGCCGTTCAACACTTTCAGCCTACTAAACCATTCAACCCCTTCAGCCTGCTTAGCCATTCAATAGGATAATGGTTGATCTAACATTCATTCTGTCCACTTTCCTGCCCTTTCCCCATAACCCTCAATTCCCTGACTGGTAAAGCTTTAAGTATATATAAGGACTGTGGCCTCACACCTTGCTATGGTAAGGAGTTCCAAAGGCTCACAACCCTGTGAGAGAGAAAAACTCCTCTTCACCTCAGTCTTAAGTTGGTGCCCCTTAACTTTAAGACTATAATCTCTGGTCCTAAATTGTCCCATGAGGGGAAAAGTCCTAAGACCACTTCCCTCTCAAGCCCCCTTAAGAATCCAATATGTTTCAATGTGATGATGTCTCATTCTTCTAAACTTCAGTGAATAGAGTCCCAATCTGATTTGCCTTTGCTCATAAGACAGTCCCTCTATACCAGGAATCATCCTGGTGAACATTTGAACTGACTCCAATGGAATGGTAAAAACCAAAAGAACTGCAGATGCTGGAAATCAGAAACGAAAACAAACACTGTTGCAAAGCTCAGCAGGTCTAGCAACATCCAAGGAGAGAAATCACAGTTAATGTTTCAAGTCCAGTTCTGAGGAAGGGTCACTGGACCCGAAACGTTAACTCTGATTTCTCTCCACAGATAGAACATAGAACATAGAACTGTACAGCACAGTACGGCCCCTTCGGCCCACAATATTGTGCCGGACTTTTACCCTAAACCTAAGGTCTATCTAACCTCCAGCCCTACCTTATACTATCATCCATATGCCAATCTAACAGCCGCTTAAACGCCCCTAATGATGCCGACTCCACGACCCTCTCCGGCAATGCATTCCATGCCCCTACCACTCTCTGAGTAAAGAACCTACCTCTGATGCCACCTGACAAGCTGAGGTTTTCCAATGAAATGATATCTTTCCTTAAATAAGGGGACCAAAACTGCCCACAATACGAGCACCTTGTGTATTTGCAGTTAGGCTTCCATACTCTTAAACCCCAAACCTCTTTGAAATAAGAGCCAACATTTCTTTAGCCTTCCCAATTACCTGCTATGTCAGTGTGCTAGCTTTCTGTGTTGAATTGCAGAGGTTCCTGTTTGGCAAATGCTCACTGGCATGGCATGTAGAAGGCTGAGCGGTTGCAGATGATCAAGTGTTGGATCTCCTCATCAATGCTGGCGCTTTGGAAGAAGTGGCTTCCAAGTTGGGGAAGTGCTCTGCATATTCCCGAGTCTCTCCTTCATCGTACCTGGGAGGTGAAATATATAACGAGTGGAATCAAGAACAGGCCAAGCATTTTGTATAAAGAATTGAAGAGACTGAGAGTGGCTTGCAAATCTGGTGCGGAGTGAACAATGACACAGCTGTCATTTGCAAACTGTAAATCACGCAGGTCTATGCTCATGAGGTGTTGCTGCTATCAGTTTACCAGATAAATGTCAGTGAGACCCCTGTGTTAATGCAACCCGGGTCTCTGACAGGTTTGAAGCAGATCCACATTCCATTCAGTTCAAACTTAAAAAAGGCCAATGTATGACAGAGGACACCAACTTGCACGTGAACAATTTCCATTGCCTGTGTCAGGTATGCCTGCACAGAAGTCACTCCCTGGTAATATCTCGACTCCACATCAGTGAGAGAGGAGAGGGGTGATAAATCATCCCTACCCATTGCCTTTGGGTTAATAATAGCCCATTCCTGTTATTGGTGAGATCTCAACTCCCTCCGCCACCACCACTGATGTCTCTGATCTAACATTCAGCCTGGAGAGGGGTCCACATTATAAATCACTCCTCAATTCTCAATCAAGATTCTGAGAAAACATAGCCAAAGCTCATTTTAAGGCTAATCTGTCTTGCTGCAGACACCCGACTGTGTCAAAGATGATCATTAGTGACAGATAAGTAGTTTATTAAATTGTAAGGAACCATAATGGGTTTTAAAGGAATTAAATAACATTTTTTTTTCTTGTTTCTTTTATCTTACGGATGTTGAAGAAGGGGATTTAAATGCTAACTAATGGAATTCTGTATCCAGTTCATAACGTATTGGCAGCTTGAAGCAATTGTACATCAAATCTGGCACAGGTCATAGGCAATGTATTTTTAATAAAGGAAATTCTTCAGCATTGCATGAGTGACGAGGCTGGAGGCTGTACTGTATTCATTCACTCAGAGCTTCCATTTTTTTGACAATTATTATCCATCATATTGCCTGTAGTATAACAGAGAAAATAAATGGTTGGTATGAAAAAAAAGCTTTGAGTAAACCGAGGGAAAAAAGAAGCCTCAATCAATTAATCTTTTAACAAGATGAGACTGACTTGAGCCCAGTTTCATAAAAATCTGATCCCAGTGGAGATCACTCTTTTGCAAGAATCCTAGAGATGATACAATTGGCTTGTTAGATAATTGTTTGATCTGAAAAGATGGAGTTAAGATGGGACAAGATTTATATATTTCATGCATAGGCACAGATTTATTGTTGCTCATATTTTACATAAAACAACTCATGCAAAAAGACACTTGAATCAAATCCTGATGTCACAACAACCCACACTCATGACAGGCTCTGCCTCCTCATTTTGTTCTCAAGCTGAAAAAAATGAGTGTTCAAAGTACAAATACAGGAAATAAACTACAGATCAGTCTGAATCGCTACCTGTAAAAGATAATATCACCGTCTCACTGTTACACTTTATCTGAAGAGATGGAAAGAATGATAGCGGGTCTCAATGGGGATTAATCCAGCATAAACCTGGGGGGAGAGCTGTGGTTTCAGGATTAAATTTGAAGTTGCATATTGCATGCAGATGAAAATGGAACATTGATGGATCTTCGGCCCCAACCAATATCTATCCACAAGAAATTTTATTTTTCATTGTTTAATTTAAAATTTAGAGCTGCCCGATACAGATTCTCAATGTTATTTTTGTCCCATTTACTTTACCTTGGAGCCTGACAGGCAGACCATAAAATAGACTTGGCCGGGGAACATTGTTAAACGGCCACTTCATATCAGCGTATAATTGATTGACCCAAATCTAGTTAGATAGTTCTCTGGGTGGGTTCATTTGTTGCTGTAATCAAAGTTGTTGACACCTCCTCCAGAACTTCCAACTCCCCGGTCCCCAACACCTCATTTTTACTATGGACGTCCAGTACCGATACACCTGTATTCCCCATGTAGATGGCCTAAAGGCCCTCCGCTTCTTCCTGTCCCACAGAACTGACCAATCCCCCTCCACCGACACCCTCATCCGCTTAGCCGAACTCGTCCTCACCCTCAACAACTTCTCTTTCAATTCCTCCCACTTCCTACAGACAAAGCGGGTGGCCATGGGTACCTGCATGGGCCCAAGCTATGCCTGCCTCTTTGTAGGATATGTGGAACAATCCCTCTTCCGTACCTACACTGGCCCTAAACCCCACCTTTCCTCCGTTACACTGATGACTGTATCGGCGCCGCCTCGTGCTCCCAGGAGGAGCTCGAACAGTTCATCCACTTCACCAACACCTGCCACCCCAACCTGAAGTTCACCTGGACCATCTCCAACAATTCTCTCTCCTTCCTGGACCTCTTTGTCTCCATCTCGGGTAACCACCTAGAAACCGATGTCCATTTCAAGCCCACTGACTCCCACAGCTACCTGGAATACACCTCCTCCCACCCACCTTCCTGCAAAAATGCCATCCCCTATTCCCAATTCCTTCGCCTCCGCCGCATCTGCTCCCAGGATGAGGCATTCCACTCCTGTACATCTCAGAGGACATCTGAGATGTCCTCATTCTTCAAGGACCGCAACTTCCCCCCCACAGTGGTCGAGAACACCCTCGACCATGTCTCCCACTTTTCCTGCAACTCATCCCTCACACCCCGTCTCCGCAATAATAACCAAAAAAGAAACCCCCTCGTCCTCACATACCACCCCACCAACCTCCGGATCCAACGCATCATCCTCCGACACTTCTGCCATCTGCAATCCGACCCCACCAACAAAGACATTTTCCCTCCCCACCCTTATCTGCTTTCCAGAGGGACCACTCCCTCCGCGACTCCCTTGTCCGCTCCACACTCCCCTCCAGCCCCACCACACCCGGCACTTTTCCCTGCAACCACAGGAAGTGCTACACCTGCCCCCACACCTCCTCCTTCACCCCAATCCCAGGCCCCAAGAAGACTTTCCACATCAGGCAGATGTTCACTTGCACATCTGCCAATGTGGTATACTGCATCCGCTGTACCTGTTGTGGCCTCCTCTACATCGGGGAAACCAAGCGGAGGCTTGGGGACCGCTTTGCAGAACACCTGCGCTCAGTTCGCAACAAACAACTGCACCTCCCAGTCGCGAACCATTTCAACTACCCCTCCCATTCCTCAGACGACATGTCCATCCTGGGCCTCCTGCAATGCCACAGTGATGCCACCCGAAGGCTGCAGGAACAGCAAATCATATTCAGCCTGGGAACCCTCAGTCCAATGGTATCAATGTGGATTTCACAAACTTCAAAATCTCCCCTCCCCCAACGGCATCCCAAAACCAGCCCAGCTCGTCCCCGCCTCCCTAACCTGTTCTTCCTCTCACCTATTCCCTCCTCCCACCTCAAGCCTCACCCCCATCTCCTATCTACTAACCTCATCCCGCCCCCTTGACCTGTCCGTCCTCCCTGGACTGACCTATCTCCTCCCTACCCCCCCACCTACACTCACCTTTACTGGCTCCATCCCCGCCTCTTTGACTTGTCTGCCTCCTCTCTACCTATCCTCTCCTCTATCCATCTTCTATCTGCCTCCCCCTCTCTCCCTATTTATTTCAGAACTTTCTTCCCCTCCCCCATTTCTGATGAAGGATCTAGGCCCGAAACGTCAAGCTTTCCTGCTCCTGTGATGCTGCATGGCCTGCTGTGTTCATCCAGCTCCACACTTTGTTGACATAGTATTTATTCCTCAAGTGTCAGCTCTGACACAATCAGTTGCATTTGTAAATCGGCCAGTTTTTATTGTGGAAAAGAAAATCCTTTTGATCTTCCAGTATGATATCTCCCCACCCTGCATCCTCAACAATGATAGCAAGATTTCAAGGAAGGCTTGACCAGCAAGCACATCTCCAAATCACACGTCATCTTAATTTGGACATTATCGTCACCCCTGCATCAGAGCTCATTGAAAATCCTAGGATTTTAATTTCAGGTCTAATATAGGAGAAACATCACTAAACATATGGACAAGGAACAGGAGTAGGCCATTCAGCCGTTTGAGCCTATTCCACTATTCATTAAGATCATCATTTTCCCTTCAACTCTACATTCTGGCATATCACCCGATAACATTTCATCCCCTTGGTCATTAAGAATCTGTTTATTTCTCCTTGAAAAATATGGAAAGATTCTGCAACTGCTGTGTTTTGAATAAGGGAGTTTCAAAGATTCACAACTCTCTGAGAGAACAAAAATATTTCCTCACCTCTGTGTTAAGTGGGTGGTCCCTCATTTTTAAGCAATGGCCCCTGTACTAGGTTTTCTCACAAGAGGAAACATCCTTTCAGCATCTATCTGGTCACGCCTCCTCAGGATCTTTCACGGTTCAATTAAATCTCCTCTGACTCGTCTAAAGCCCAGAGGATCCAGGCCCAGCCTGTCTGGGCTTTCCTCGTAAGGCAATCCACTCATTCCAGGTATTAGTCTAACAAACCTTCTAGTTTAGCTTTCAAAGCATTAACATCCTTTTGTAAGTGTGGTGACCAGTGCTGTACACAGGACTCTAGGTCCAGTCTCATCAATACCCTGTATAACTGAAGCATATCCTCCCTGCTGTTATGTCCAATTCCCCTCACAACTAGAAGAGGTTCAACAAATTTTAGGAATAATGATCATTAAATGCATTCCTTTGAGGCATATTCTGGAAACAAATGTCAAGAAAAAATATGGAATAACGCCTAAAAATGATCACTGTTTTAGTTTTATATTTTCTGGGCAACTGTTCAAACTTGAGTTAATTGGGTCTCCATGAGGTTAAATTATCCTGTGTTTGTTTTCCATTATGATTCATGACTCAACCTTTTTGAAGAGAACCTTTGAAAAGAACTTACTGTTTTGGAACAGCTTACCTTAAATATTGTGTATGTTTCTAATGTGCTAATTCCTCCTTGATTCTGTATGTTATTTCTTATTATAATAAACCTGTTAATTAGATATCGCAATCCTACTCCCACAATGCCAGCCTCTCCACTGCCTCTCTGCTGCTGGACTATCAGCCAGGGTTCACTGGGAGCACACTTATCTCAAATTCAGAGGCTGTGGACTCACATTTTATTCTAGAGACTTACACACAGAAGTCTAAGCTTATGCAGTACTGAGGGAACAGTGCATGGCCCTCTTGATTGAGTTGATAAAGCAGAAACCCAACTGTTGTCTCATGTAGAAGTAAAAACGTCTCTAAAAAAGGGGTTCCTGCTAATTTGACCACTGTTTTATTCTTATCCTGTCATAGGATGTGAGACGAAGAGTTAACAAGGTGTAGAGCTGGATGAACACAGCAGGCCAAGCAGCATCAGAGGAGCAGGAAGGCTGACATTTCGGGTCTAGACCCTTCTTCAGAAACCAGGATGTGAGACGATTGACTGGGCCAATACTTATTGCGCATCTTTTGTAAGATTTTGATAGTACTGCTAATTTGTAGGCTACTACATCAGCTAGAAGTGACACTTCATGATTTTAGCTATCTTTTTAAACAGTTTTGTGTGAATGTACACTCGTGAGAAAATTAGTTTGGGCAACTATGCGCAAGACTGGACTTAAATCATCTGAAAAGCTGGAGTGTTGGGATAAGCAATTATGTCTGTTTTAATTATATTCAATGTAATCTAATCAGCTTTAAAGAAATAAGTAAAAGGCTTAAACTTAGTAGCTTGTGCTAAGTGTGATGCCTATCCTTAAACAAGAATCATGTATTTTAAAGATATTTTAGATTGTGCCTGACTTGGTCAATCAACTAATATTGTAAGTCAAAACATCTATGTTTTCAAAAGAGATAACAAGGTGTAGAACTGGATGAACACAGCAGGCCAAGCAGCATCAGAGGAGCAGGAAGGCTGACATTTCGGGCCTAGACCCTTCATCAGAAATGGGGGAGGGGAAGGGGGTTCAGAAGGATTTCCAGATATTTTGCTTGAAGTATTTGATTGAGTATAACTGCTTGGTGAATGGTTTTACAATAGTTGGCACTGGTTGCCCAGAAGGGCAGCATGGTAACATCAATGAGATAGGCCCAGGATGAGAGACGTGAGTCTGCTGTTCGATGGTTTGGAGCAGGCGGCAGTAAAGTGATGGCGGAGGAGTATTGTCACAGCGGCAAAGGATCAGTGACTTCGATGTTTGTTGTATCTGGTGACGATGGTGGCGAAGCAGTGGTGGACGGATGGCAGCACAGGCATTGTTGATGGAAATGAGCTGGCATCAGCTGCCTGATGGACTCTCTTCAAGGTATATCTTTCTTTTCTTTCCTTATTCTTACATTAAACAAAAAGGCACCGTTTTGTGGCAACAAATGAAAGCTTTGCACTTTTTTTTAATTGCATTTTTAATGTAAAATACACATGACAATAAAATCAAAATCAAAAACATTATTGAAAAGATGATGTAACATTGTTTGTCTAACTGCTCAGAATCTAAAAGGATGTGCATGCAATGAAATGTTAAATCCTAGGACTGGGGGATAAAGATGGTTATTTGTTTAGCCACCTAATTACAGAGATGGGGCTTCACTGATGACTTTTATTTCAAGCCAATCTTAAAAGTTCATTTGAGCCATTTTTCTAATTAAGAATAAGACTCAGAAACTCAACTTTTCTTATCAGTGTGACATGTGGTGTAATTCTTTTGAATCACGCTTTAATGTAACATCATTTCAAAAACAGAAGAATAATGGTGTCATCTACGCTGACGTGTGTCGATTGGAACCTGGACTCCGAACGATAAGAACTACCACATTACCTCTGGTGCGCATTTGTTAAGAATTTACAAACTCTTTCTTCATAAACTCTATTTACCTCATTAAAATTGGTTTCTCATACCTCATTCGGTCAATCAGAACTGAGGACCCCATTGTTATGAATTAATAATTTGGAAACTCGCGTTTCTAAATAATAGGATTTGTTTGATTTGATTTAATGTGTTTTACTGTTGTCACATGTATCTAGGTACAGTGAAAAGTTTTGTTTTGCGTGCAGTACTGGCAGATAATGCCATATAAAGATCATAGGGAGATTGAACAGAGTGAGGAATACAAAGTTACAGCTGCAAAGAAGGTGCACAAAAAGCAAAATCAACATTAGATTTATGTCTCAAAGCCTCCTCAGTATTATTTCCTAGTTTCGCTTGGGAAGGTGGTTGTGAGCTGCTGTCTAGAACTGCTGTAGTCCATGGGAAGTAGGTCGACCCACAGACCTGGAAGAGACAGAGTTCCAGGACTTTAACTCACCGACAGTGAAGAAATAGGGATACAGTTCCAGGTCAGGGTAGTGTGTGTCTTCAGGGGAGCTTTCAGGTGGGGGTGCTCCTGTATACCTACTGTCCTTGACTTTACAGGTGGTGCACAGCACACATTTGGAAAATGATGTTAAAGGATCTGAATGAACTTTCCTAACACAAGTTATCTGATCAATAATATCTCATAGTTTGAGGGAGCTTGCCATGAGCAAGCTGACTGCTGCACTACATACATTGCATGAGCAATTAGATGCACAAATAGATCATTGGCTTTAAAGCCCTTTGGAAAGTGCTGAAGCCCATGAAATACATGATGCAATTGTAAGACCTTGCTGTTCCTGCTGCATTCTGACATCCCAATCTTTGTATTTCATAACTTCGTCTAATTAACTGTGTTGACATTATGTTTGGGCCCCATCACAATTTCAGCATCCACAATAAATTCCATAAAGGCCACTATGAGGGGCTTAGCCATACTGTTCGTCACATCTCATTTGACTTGAACTGAATTCTGAAGCTGAAAATTGTCCCATCGTTTACCTCTCTCACCTTCTCGTTCTGCTTTCCTACATCTGCTGCTGGTACGTTCAGTCATGTTTTATCCCTCCACAGAACCCAACCTCCTGTCAGCTGGCCACTAACTGCCCACAACCCTCAAATTATTGAAAAGTAAATTTCAACTAACATTCTGGGTTTAGTGGGTGAGGCCTATTGATAGTCAACACATTAAAGAATGCAGGATCACCTGACTGACATCCAATACCTTTGTCCATATCTGAACTGAGACCAGCTTTTATTGAGTTACAAATTTCATATTAAATCAAAAAAGCAATTACTATTACCTAATATGTTTGAAATGACGGCCTTAGTGATATTATTACTCGTCTAGTAATTCAGAGACCCATGTAATCTTCTGAGGACCTGGGTTCATATTCCACCTTGGTAGACCTTACGTTCAGTATGTAAAAAAATTGAAGTTTAGAGTCCAATGCTGACGCTGAATTGACTGTCAGGAAAAAAAAAATGACATCTGGTTCACAAATGTCCTTTAGGGAAGGAAACTGCCATCCTTACCTGGTCTGGCCTACATGTGACTCCAGACTAACAGCAATGTGGTTGACTCTGGGTGATTAAGGATGGGCAATAAATGCTGGCCTAGACAAAGACACCCACATCCCACAAATTCTTTGAAAATGAAAACATAGTTTTCTAATTCTGGGTTTAGTACTAAAGGATGGACAATTAAAGGTGGCTTTACATTTTCTGTGAATCCGTAGGAAGAAAATTGGTGCCATGATTCTGCAAGCTCCAAATGTGTAAATTTGTCCAACTCTCAGAGTTAGTCGTTTCCTTGCAATGGTAGACAGGCTAAGAGTTAAGAAGATAAGAAATAAGTTAATTGGATAACAGGGTTGAAGAAGAAAAGGTCATCTATCAGACACATTAATTTCTCAGATCATTTACAGTTTAGCTTTTCCATTGCCTTCTTAGCTAAAGGAATTGACTAACAGCTGAGTAGATTTGAAACTTCCCAACCCCTTTAGCTCATTGACAGAAGCTCCAGGATCTCCAGTCTGATATTACAATTTGCATTATTAAACTTTAACAATTCACAGTTCAGAGGTGACATTACGGTGTTGCTATAAAACAAGAGCCATCATGTTTCACACACTATTTTATCATCGCTGTCTCAACATATCTTTCTAGCCATCAATCCTATCTTAACTCAATATTGACGCTGCTCTATTTAAAGGAAACAATCAATACCGCATTAATTGTTTTTGCTGGCAGTCTATTCCACAGACTTCTAAGGAAAAGCAGTTCTAATCTCTATTCAAATGGAAGGCTTGTTAATTGTGAACCTGTATTTGGTAATCCAAATTCAAATCTAAGATGAGAGATAGTTGTGAAGATTGTCTGTGAGTTTATCATTCTTGACTTATCAAAAGACCATCTGTTCATCCTCATACTTAACGCTAATTCCAACCTTTATAATACACATCAAACATTTAATTCATCGATAACATATACCCGGATGAATTACCTGACTCCTGAGTAGGTGTGTGTTCGACCTGGACCTACCTGCCCCAGGATCTTACTTCCAGAGTTATAAGCATTTGTAATAGGAGCAGAAATAAACCATTTGGCCCCTGGAACTTGCTCTGGCATTCAATAGCTGATCTGTTTTTGTTTTGAATCCCACTTTCCCAATTACTCCTAATAACTCTTGAATCCCCCAGCTAGAAAGGATCTAACCAAGCAAAATCAAAAGGTGCAGATGAAGAGAAATACATTCTCACAGACGATTATGTGACTTTGAAACCCTGCTTCAGAATGCAGTAGAGGTGAGGTCATTGAATATTTTAAAATTGGAGATAGATAGTGTAGTGATTGCAACAAGGTCAACCAAGTGGACATCATAGAATATCAGTTCTATGGAATGACAATCTGATCCAATCAGGGAGCCGTGGCTGATGGATAAGAACAAGAGTGTTGGACATTCTGATCACTCTGAGAGCTGGCTCTGAGGAAGCAGACCAGTGTCAATTACTGCAACTCTCTCATAATCTCTTCCATCCTATATCCGCCTGCCCCTCTCTCCCTATTTATTTCAGAACCCTCTTTCCCTCCCCCATTTCTGATGAAGAGTTTAGGCCCGAAACGTCAAGTTTTCCTGCTCCTATGATGCTGCTTGACCTGCTGTGTTCATCCAGCCCCACGACTTGTTATCTCGGATTCTCCAGCATCTGCAGTACCCATTATCTCAGTGTCAATTACAATGCTTGTGTAAATAAAGAGTGACTGGGTGACAGGATACCGGCCTCTGCGGAGTTATTTGATGTTGAATTAAGGATAATGAGATGCCACTAGACTCAAAACATTGACTCTGTTTCTCTCTCTACTGAAGCTGTCAGACATGATGAGCTTCTCCAGCAATTTCCGTTTTTGTTTCAGATTTCCAGCATCTACAGTTCTTGTTTCACGATAATGCCATCACCTTCCCTGGACATGTCCTGTCCCACCAGCAGGATGGACCAAGCAGAAGTGGTAGCACAGTGTGATACTGTTGAGAGAGAGTTCCCCTGGGAGTTCCCAACGTTTGCTTAGGGCACCATGACGTCACTGATATGTAGGCAAGGAAACCTCCTGGTCATCACCATGTACCACACCACTGCCCGCTACAGCCCCATCCCTGCTGCACATATACGGTCACACACACTCTCTCTCTCACACACATACACACACACACACACACACAAACTCTCTCTCTCTCTCACACACACACACACACACACACA
>JAHRHZ010000029.1:33709801-33724464 GCA_024137785.1 Ginglymostoma cirratum | reverse complement strand
ACACACACACACACACACACACACACACACACAGCCATACACAAACACACACAAAGCCATACACACACACACACACAGCTGGTGAATCAGTACTCCATATTGAACAGCACTTGCAGAAAACTTTGAGAGTGTGGTAGGTCCACAGAAAGCACCTCGAGCGTGAGTAGCTTGGTAACACCAGCACTGCCCGAACAAAGACCATAATCATGGGAACAGAAGTAGGCCATTCAGTCCATTGTGTCTGCTCTACACTTCAAGAGTTCATGGCCAATCTGGTGAGCCTTAACTCCGACTCTACTTTCCTGCCTTTTCCATAACCCTTGATTCCCTTAACGGTGAAATATCTGTCTATTTCAACCTTGAATATTCTCAATGACCCAGCCTCAACTGCTCTCTGTGGTAAATAATTCAATTAATTCAGTATCCTCTGAGAAAAAAAAATTCCTCCTCATCTTTGTCTCAAATGTGCAAACTCTTATTCTGAAATTATACCCTTTGGCCCTAGTCTCTCCCATAAGGAGAAAGAACCTGTCCACATCTACCCTGTCAAGCCTCTTAAGAATCATGGAAGTTACAATAAAGTTGCCTCTTGTTCTTCTAAATTTCAATGAACACTGGCTCATGCTACTTAACCTTTCCTCATAAAACAGTCCTACCATACCTGGTATCAGCCTAGTGACCCTGGTCTAATGGTTTCCAATGCCAGTATATCTGTCCTCAGTTAAAGGGCCCAAAACTGTTCACAGTACCCCAGCCGTGTCTTGTACAGTTTCAGCAAAACCTCTCTCTATTTATACAGCAGGAATTCATCAAACCTCCTTAGACAGCAACTTCCAAACTTGTGACAGCCTCCAACTAGAAGGAGAAGGGCAACAAATATATGGCAAGAACACATCCAGTCACCCCCCAACCAAAACCACTCACCATCTTGACTTGGAAATATATCACCTTTCCTTCACTGTTGCTGCGTCAAAATCCTGGCATTGTAGATATAATGATGTCAAATAAACACTCAAGGCAGAAATGTAAAGTGATTCAAGAAGGCAGCTCACCACCACCTTCTGAAGGGAAACAAGCAATGGGCAATAAATGCTGGCCAGCCAGTGATGCCCACATCCCATGAACGTGTTGTGACTTATGCTTCAAAACAACAAAATCCCTCTGCAAGTCAGAATTCTGAAGTCATTTCCCATTTACTCGGCCTTTTTGTTCTTCCTGAGTACTAATATTTTGTTAAAAGCCATCTGGACATTGAACTACTGCTCAATTGAACATAACGCTTCAGAAATTAATTGGTATTCAAATTAAGTTAATTACGTTTACCATTTTAATGATATAATTGATAGAAATGAGCAATGCCTTACACATAACTGAGGAAAGATTTGCAGTTAAAATTGAAAACTCATGATTGAGATGGTATAGCTACAGAGATCTACAGCACAGAAAAAGGCCCTATGGCCCATCACATCCATGCCAATCAAAATTAGCCACCTGACTATTCCATCCCATTTTACAGTGCTTGGTCTATAATCTCGTATATCTTGGGATTTCAAGTACACATCTGAATACTTCTTAAATGTTATGAGGGTTGTTAGCTCTACCACCCCTACAGGCAGTGAGTTTCAGATTCCTACCACCCTCTGGTTAAAGAGTTTTCCCCACATCTCCTCTAAACCTTACATCTTTATCCCCAGTCACTGAGTCCTCCACCAAGGGAAAAGCTTCGTTCCTGACTCCCCTACTGATTGATTGTGTTTCCCTGACAGTGCATTACATGCTTTAGCAAAACGATGATGAAAGAAAAAAAATGGAGTTTTCTTCATGATAAAATAAAATACTTCTAAAAATATCTGAACCATTACCATTAACAAGTCAGAAAAAAAACACTGTTATTGAGTTAATTAAGAGAAATGCATTGATGTAGTATATATGCCTGACATATAATGAATTATATAATAGTGCTGCTGAAAGATATGTCCAGTATACCTTCGTACAGAATCATGGAGAACAAAAGTTTGAACAGGTGCATTGACTTTGATAGCGTTCAATCTTAATCCTGGCTTAATTTAGACTGTTGTAGGATCAGAAAGTTTGAAAACCTTATCAGGAATGACAACAGTCTTTTATATCATCCCTTCAGAATAAAGAAAGTGTCCAGGCCTTTCACAGATACAGATAGTGGTAAGTAGCATTCAAGCCACGCAAATGGCAGCCAATGACCATTGCCAACAGCCAATGACCACTACCAATAAGAAACAATGTAACCTCCACCCTTTGATATTAAATGATGTTTACATCACTGAATCCCCCTCTATCTACATCCTGGGGGTTACCATTCACTAGAAACTCAACTGGACTTGCCACATACACAGTGGCTACAAGATCAGGCCAGAGGCTAAGAAACCTACAGCAGGTAACTCATCTCCTGACTCCCCAAATCCTGTCAAACATCTATAAGACGCAAGTCAGGAGTGTGATAGAATACTCCCCGCTTGTCTGGATGAGCACAGCCCCAACAATACTCAAGACACTTGACAGCAAACAGGACAAAGCAGCCCACCCGACTGGCACCACATCCATAAGCATTCACTCCCTCCACCACCGACGCTCATTAGCAGCAGTGTGTATCATCTACAAGATGCACTGCAGAAATTCACCAAAGATTCTTTGACAGCACTTTCCAAACCCATGACCACTTCCATCTAGGGCAGCAGATATATGGGAACACCATCACCTACGAGGTCCCCTCTAAGACATTCACCATCCTGACTTGGAAATATATCACCATTCCTTCAGTGTCACTGGGTCAAAGTCCTGGCATTCTATCCCTTGAAGCACTGTGGGTCTACCTACAGCACATGGACGGCAGCAGTTCCAGAGAGCAATACACCACCATCTTCTCAAAGGCAACTAGGGATGGGTAATCAGTGCTGGCACAGCTATGGACACCCATATTCCGTGACTGAATAAAAACAGTTATACAAAATGGCAACTTTGGCTGTTTCTACAGATTGTTTATGTGACACTGTTGCATCCCTTGGGGTTTTCGAGCCTGACTGGAAATATTCAAGCTGTTTGCTCACCAATCATCAGTTCCAAAGGCACCATGCTGAGCACTAGTGGGTGTCAAGGAAACGTAACAGAATGCCGCTCTCATTCAGGAAGATGACACACTGATGTACGTTCTCTTCTTGGTCCCATCTGGTACCAGCACACAAGGCAGATTTATGCCAGGGCTTGGCACGATGGCAGGTGTAAAGAAGGTGCTGCTAGGGGCTGGGTCCTACAGAGACCGCGGCTTTAGGGAGAGAAATGTCAGTTCTGGCATCAGAGGCTCCCCTGGAATTAATCCCAGTTTCCTCGAACCCTCCGATCCATCTGTCATGCAGGAAGCATTGCTTAGAAATAAGAGATTAAGTGGAAAATCTTATAGGAAGGGAGAGACCCAGTAATGAGGAGTCAAAAAGGTTTCAGCTGATATAGTGTAATGAGTAAAGCTGAAATTTGTCAGCTGCATCATGTTGCTTATTCTGATGAAATGCACTGATGTTACTGTGAGAGTGTTTCTACTGCTTTGTACATCAAACATATTGTGCTCAGAGTACATAAAGTGTAAAGTCATGATGTTCCTGTTAAGTCCCATGGTGTTGTTTTGAGCCCACACATGTGTTTATAGGAAATAGTTGTTAGTTATTGGGGTCATTTCTTGGGAGACTGGCAATAGTTTACCTGGATCCTCCACCCCTCCTTCCTAGAGAAATTCTGCAGGTGAATTCTTCTCCTCGGTCTGGTGATAAGCTTGGAGATGGCAAGGGCATTTAATTAATTGGGCTGCTGTGTACCTGAACTCAAGACTGATGAGAGAAACTATGGGCACTGTGCTTCTCCTGTTTCTGGGCCCCTTATACTCCTTCTCCAGAGGGGTTGGTTGGCTCAGTTGGCTGGACAGTTGGTTAAGTATCATATTCCTGACCAGGTTGTCAATGAAAGATGCTCAAATGTAACGGTACCCCTTGTGTAGTAAGTCACCACTACCAGTAGGTGGAATGCTCGTCTCTGAGTTTGAAGATTGTTGATTCCAGCTGTGCCTGTGATTAGAACATAGGTATCAATGCTGATAATGTTGTTTATGTTTCACAGTCAATATATCATTGACAGATGATCACATGATATCATCACTGTGTCATAGCACATGGCCTGTCGGTATAAAGGTCACAGAATCCATCTTACTTGAGAAGACTTGAAGCATGGCAGGCTATTGAAAGTGCTGCTCAGTGTAACCTCTTGGCTTAAATTTATCCCAGACCCTAAGGTGCCTATAAATGTAATGTTGTTATATAAAAGCTAGCTGTTTAATATGCTTTAATATTGTATTATCCATACTTCATGTCTTATGTTACAAGGGGTAAAATAAGCATTGTCACTTTGGGTGAGATATCCTGCTTGAGGCAAAACCCACATTGGAAACTACGGTGTGATATTGAGACTATGAGGTTGTGGATTCTCAGTTGTGATGGCAAAACAAGGCCCAGTCTGCCCTCTCAGGTGAATGTACCAGATCCTATGGTGCATTTTGGAGGAAAAGCAGAGGATTGATTCTGATCCCAGTTAATGCTTATCCCAGAAATTGTGGATTCTTTATTCTCCAAGACAAACGAGAATACCTCCCTTATGTCCAGGCGAATCCACCTCCCAACAGCCCCCACCCTAGTGCACTGCTACAGGCTATCCATTCATACCAGGGGCTTCTGTTTGGGTATCCCACTTTGGGAAATGGAACACCATACCAAGCAGCTTGGTGAAGACTGAGTTAGCTACTTCGGAGGCCAGCTCCTTGGAGCTAGTGTGGGGTCTCTGTGATGAAATGTGTAAGCTCGGAAACCCCTTACAGTCCCAACACAGGTGTCCTGACACCCATTAGGGACTTCAGTATAGTCGCTCTGTTTCTCTTTCCACATATTCTGCCTCAGCTGGTGAGTATTTGAAATGTTTTCTTGTGGTTTCATCCTGAAGTACATGCAGTTTCCCTACTGAGAGACAGAAATTCTTGATCCCTATCTGTAGTTCAGTGTTGACAGGACGTTCCAGCTCCTAACTCTACACACTTTTCATTGAGTTCAGCAAGAAAGAACAGCTTGAGAGCCCTCTCCAACACTGACATACATAGGGGTGACAAGCAGAATATAATTTCTGTCTCTGAAACTGTGCAAAATGTGATTTTCCTGAGATTTTTTAACTGGACAAATTGGAAAAAGATAAGCTAGAGATTGAATGACTTGTTCGTACAGGCAAAACCATTTGTGTCAACATTAAAAGCTGAGTTAACTTATTAATTGAAAGACAATAATACCCAGAGGTATTTCAGCAGCTGTATTTTGAGACTGAGAGAAGCTTTTATCAGAGGATGTAAGGCTCTGTGTTGCTATGTTTACCTTCACAAGAAAAGCATTAACATGAAGAAAGATTTCTGCTCGCCTACTGTAAAAGGAGATCGGGAGGAGAATCTTAATTATTCCTCTGATTTTATTAAGATCAGGTTAATAACACAGTTGTCTTGTGTTTGATAACATTCCAATTAAATCTTTACCTTTTTTCACATTTCAGTGAAATTTACAATGATTCACTTCCAGTTACTCGAGAAATATATAATGCAAAGCTGCATTACATTCAGGTGAGTAATGTTAAATAACATTGAGCCCTTTCATATTCAAAATGTTAATTCATTTTCTCTCTACAGATGCTGCCAGACCTGTTGAGTTTCCCTGTGTTTGTTTCAGAATTTTAGCATTCACAATATTTTGCTTTTCTTACCAGAATGTCTCTCAGGTTGCGTCCCTTTAAGGACCATTGGATAGGCCACAAATGAACCAGCTATTCCTGTGGGTTCATGGCTTTGTACCAATTGGAGAACAGTTTGGTCAAAGGCAGCAGCAAGGAGGTGAACAGGCAAATAATCAGCCATGCCTGTACCAGGCGCAGTGAGAATGTCTCTTTTGGCTCCTACACCAATATGGTGGCTGTGAAAGGGTGCACTCCTCCCACCACATTGGGTACTTTGGCACTTCACCTCATGCAGTAATTCAGGTACAATGTCATGGAATTTTTAGTTTGATGAATCTGTTTGATCCCAAAATCCCTGTAGAGAACGGAGGCGGCTGGTGCCATGACCTAACTGTGAAGGCTGGGCAAGGTGGATGGGTGAGGAGTTAATGGCAACCGAAATCACAAGCACACATTAGGTCCAGTGTCCAAAACCTCACCTAAATATTTATGTGTTCACCCCCGCCTGAACGCAGTGGGAGTCATAGATTGTCTGATGGGATTTTGGGTGGGAGGCAATGTGAGAAATATTCCTGATAAAAGGATACATGAGACAGTATTAACAGCTCGGGTCAAGTGACCCTTCCTCAGATGTCTCTCCACAGAAGCTTCCAGGCTTGCTGAGCTTATCCGGCAATTTCTATTTTTGTTTCTGTTTTTCAGCATCTGTAGTCGTTTCAGTTTTTACATGATACAGTGGCGGACTGACAATATCACTAGGCACGTCATCCAGAGACCTAGGCTAATGCTCCATGGACATGGGTAAAGATCCCACCGCAGCAGGTGAATTAAATTCAATTAAAGATTCTGGAGATGAAAGCTGGTATGGGTGGTGGTGCCTTAACAACATGGGAACAGGTATGGGGCTATTGTGTGCCCCTGCATCTGAGCCAGGAGGCCCGGATTCAAGTCCCACCTGCTCCAGAGGAGAGGCATAGCAACCCTAATAGGTTGATGAAAGCTATCATTGGGGCAAGAGTAGGCCATTCAGCCCATCTAGCCTATTCTGCTATTCAATATGATTGTGGATAATTGAACACTTCATTGCTGTCGACCCACACATCCCCATAATCTGATATATCATTGATAATCAGAAATGTATCAATTTCCACCTTAATGCACAAAAGGAGGCTACCATAGCCCTAGGAGATAGAGAATTACATCTTTCCACATCCTATTCCACCAGCCACGTTCTTACCCATTCACTAAGCATGTCCAAATAGTGCTGAAGGTGCTTCACATCTTCCTCACATTCCCACTGAGCTTTGTATCACATCAGAACTATAATCTATGTTCATACAAAAAAAACCCTTTAGGGAAGGAAATCTGCCTTCCTTACCCAGTCTAGCCTAGAGGTCATTCCAGGCCGCACAGCCTGGCCTCTAAAGTGGCAGAGCAAGCCCCTCAGTTCAAGGGGTGGGCAACAAATCCAAGTCTTGCCAAGGACACCCACATGCCATGAAAGAATAAAGAAACGGCCAGAGAAATGTTCTATCTAAGCTTTAGGGTGACTGGCAAAAAGAAGGCCAGAGTTACGTGCAGTACTGAAGCTGTAGTCATTTATTAGTTTGGTCTCCTTCCCAATGAATGGAGTGTTCAGCTCCAATGGCTGTCTTTGGGAAGCCACCACCTTTGGGCTCCTGACTTGTTGAGTTGCTGCTAAAGGCTTCATTAGTTATCTACACTGGTGAGTGAATAAACAGACTTGCCCCTGTCTTGCCTCCTGTAGAATCCCACAGAGGTGAGAACATGTTGGTGATCCAATTTGGTGGGATATTCACCCATTTTTCCTGTTTCCCCTAACTCCAGTCCTGCCTCCATACCTCTTGGAAATTGTGCTCATTGCATGTGGTTTTCTCTCCACAGATGCTGCCTGGCCTGTTGAGTATTTCCAACCTTTTCTGGTTTTATTTCAATAAGTCCACACTGACCATCAGAGCTTCCCACCCAACCCCATGCCCCTATAACCCACCTAATCTACACCTCCCTGAACATTATGGGCAATTTAGCATGGCCAATCCACCTAACCTGCACATCCTTGGACTGTGGGAAGAAACCCACGTAGACACAGAGAGAATGTGCAAACCCCACACAGGCAGTCACCTGAGGTTGGGATTGAACCTGGGACCCTGGTGCTGTGAGGCAGCAGTGCTAACCACTGAGCCACTGAGCCACCATGCCACCCCTATTTGGTCCCTATTCCCCTAACCCTTTTCAATACTGAAAATGAAATGCGAGTGGAGGACATAAAGAGCTGTTCATCTCACAATATCAACGTTACCACCCTAGTTTAAAAATATCAAATCTATCCCAATGTTGTTTCTAAAGTGGTTTACACAAAATCCACACAGTCTCTAACCCTGAGTTGACCAATACCGACCACACATTTATCACAACTACTTCTTTTACAGATACGGTTCTGGCACAGGTGGGACTTGAACACAGAGAGAGCTCCTAGGTTTGAGGTAGGGATGCTACCACTCTACCATCTACCCAAGGGTTCCCTCATTTTTATATCCTAGGTGCCCAAACGCGATATTTTTATATCGTGTTTGGGCACCTACGTTATAAAAATGAATCTGCCTAAAACATCTGTATTTTCACAAGTTATCATTTTGAAACTCTAAGTTTCTCTGTTTGGATACATTGTTCATGCATTGCACACTGTTTCCATTAAGTCCATATTCCCCTTCCCAACTTTTCTTGCCTTGCATTTCACCACATTATCTATATCCACAAAACTTGCCACTCTGCAGTCTTGTCTCTGCCTCCCTAAACCCTGCATGCTTTTCCTCATTTTGAAAGCTCCAACAGTTGTTTCCTCAGCAAGTTTTGAGATTGTGCTTCATTTATTAATTTTTGAATCATATGTGGATACTCTAAGCAATTATGGAACACATCCACCTACAATTCTCCTCATTCTGAAATGCAATTTCTTTTGGTATCTGTCAACCAACATTTTACCTTCGTTCATGTTTTGTTCAAATTTTATAACAAGTCTCTCGTGTGGTACCTTATAGCATTTCTGCTGAAAATCAATAAAAACAACATTTACTGCATTTCTTTAATCTCTCCAATCGGCCACTTTTTCAAGAAATTCTATTGAACTTGTCAAATATGACAAGTCCTTAAAAGAAATTCATGCTGGCTGTCCTTGATGAATCCATGTATGTCTAACAGCACACAAAGTGTTTTTTTTTGCATTTTGGAGGTTAAAGTACAATTGTTATTCTGTAAACTGGTCAGCTGCTCCCCCATTGATCCTCGCCTCCTTCATGACCAATGATTCTACATGAGCAATTGTGGAGGTCAACAGCATTTTTAAGGATTATGACGTTATGGGAAAAATCTTGCCTGCGACAATGTCCTTGCAGACATTTTTCAATAGCCTCAGCGAAATACCATTCATGTCTGGGTGGCTTAACCAATGGAAAAGGTTGCATCTCACAACTGTCATTAATAACTGATCTATCTGGGATCCAATAATTCCATACATTTATTTCCATTATTATTTTTAATAAGTAATGGAAGAATACATTGAGCAACTCTCTTTTTTAATTCACTGGATCTGTGCATTACTAGCTGGACTGCCAGTTATTGCCCTAGCTTAGAGATAGGGGCATTACCACTTTACCACAAGGGCCCCTTTGTTTTCATATTCTAGGTGCCTAAATTTGCTATTTTTCTATAATATTCATCTACCTAATAACACTCGCATGTTCATATTTTATCATTTTCAACCTGTAAGTGACTCTGTTCAGATACATCATTTATTGCCTTCCCATTAACTCTATTTTCCCATTCTTACATTTTCCTTTCTTGCCTTTGAGAAGGTGGTGCTGAGCTGCCTTTTTGAGCCATTGCAGTTCACGTGCTGTAGGTAGACCCACAATTCTCCAATGGATGGAGTTCCAGGATTTTGACCCAGTGACCCTATCACTTTCCATATATTTCTAAGTCAAATTGGTGGTACATTTGTCATCCATAATTTCACATGCCATGACATTGCAACTTGGATTTTATTTTCACTTTTCATGTGTTACAAAGTGCTGTTAACGATGTCATTTTGTCTACTACTTTTTAGAGGAACATTAATATTCAGTTACCATGGAATTTGTTCCCCAAATGTCACTGCCTGAATGAATGGTTTGAGGGGTTTCACTCCATATCATGTATAACTAACCAGGAGAGTCTTCCATTCAGAGACATCAGGCAAGTTAGCCTGTGAACTCACCTTTAGTACCCATCAAATTCTGCTGTGGGACTTAAACCTGGATCTTCTGTCTCAGAGGCAGCGATCCTGCCTCCTGTGCTGCAATGCTTCCTCACAAAATATATTTTGCACCCAGTTGAGATCCCCTTTGAAATGCAATGTAGGAGTGGAAGGAATGGAAGTTGGCTGCTCAGCCTTTCACCCAAAGCCTACTGCACCATTCATTAAGATCATGGCTGATTTGGTTATTCCACATTCCTGATTACCTGGGAGAACCCACTTCCTGACCAAGAATCTCTCACACTTTAAAATTACCCAAAAAATCCACATCCACAGTCTTTGAGGAGGAGAGTTCCGATGCCTCACTACGCCCTGAAAGAAATATTTTTTCCCCAACTCTATATTAGTGGGTGGTCTCTTACTTTTAAGCAGTGGCCCCTCATTCTAAATTCTCTCATATGAGAAAACATCTACCTTGTCAAGACCTCTCAGGATCTTTTCTGATTCTATCCGGTTGTCTCCTACTCTTCTAAACTACAGTGCAAAAACTGTAGCTCTTGTGGTGCAGTGCTAATGTCCCTATGCCTGGACCAGGAGGCCTGATTTCACATCCCACCTGTTGCAGAAGTGTGTAATAACATCTCTGAAACAGTTGATCAGAAATACCTAGCCTACCAACCCTTCCTCAAAAGAAAATACTCCTTTTCCAGACAGCCTTTGCTGAATGGTTTCCAACTTATTGACATCTTTCCTTAAATAAGGTGAATAATATTGTGTGGAATACTCCAGAGGTGGTCTTACTCATTGCATAATAGAAGCGTAACTGCCCTACTTTTGTGTTCAACTTCTTTCATGATAAACAGTAACAGTTCAATTAACTTTCCTACTTACTTGCTGTGCCTGTGTACTAACATCTTATGGCTCATGCACTCGGGCACCCAAACCTTTCTGCAATCTCTCTCCAGTTGCATGCGCTGATTTGTTAATTCTTCCTGTGGAGCTAAACAATTTCAATGTTAACATTCTTCTGTCAACCAATTGCACACAGCAAGTTTCCAATAGTACCAAATGAACAAAAACTTTGTAATCTGCTTTTGAGGTAGCTAATCTTTCTTTATGCTCGGATACTGAAATATTATTGATCATAAGAGGACAAAGTGTAGGAGCAGAATTAGGCTATTCAGCCCACTGAGCCTGCTCCACCACTCAATCATGGTTGATAGGTTTCTCAATCCCATTCTCCTGCCATCTCCCCATAACCCTTGATACCGTTACTAATCGAGAACCTATCTATCTCGGTCTTAAATAGACTGAATGCTTTAGGCTCCTATAGGTTCCATAGGGTCACCACTCATCTGGCTGAAGAAATTCTTCATCATCTCAGTTCAAAAGGTCATCTCTTGACTCTGCATTTGTGCCCTTGGGTCCTAGTCTCTCCTACTTGCGGAAGAGTCTTCTTCATGTCCACTTTATCCAGGCCTATCAGTATCGTGAGTTTCAATCAGATCCCCCCTCATCTTTCTCAACTCCACCAAGTACAGACACAGGCATTATGAGGTGTTTAAGTTCGGTGAGAAGCTGAACAACGTGAAAGTGTTTTGAGGTGGCTAACACGACACAAGCCGGACCCATTCTTCAGAATCAGACTGACAATGTGACAATTAGACAAAATTCTGTGCTGAGCTGATGTACTTGTCAGGTCAAATTGGCACGGTTCATCAACTTTAGCTGGCAAATCTGTGCAGCACAGAATCTTAGGCAGGCACTTGCAAAGCCATTGTACAATACTGGACTAGATCTGATAAAGATCAATTGACCGACTAGCTAGACTGAATTCTCTTACTTATACTCCCTGATGAAATGATGTTGTTTCAAATATTTTGGAGAAATGGAAACTTAAAAGGATCCCGTCTACATAAATAAATAAAGTATCAGGAGAATTTTTCTTTAATATTTGGAAAGACAGAAGGCATAGAAAAACTGAGTGTCAATTCCATTGCAATGATATTGCACGTGAGAGACTCTCTGATGAATTTCAATAAATTTTATATCTCAATGTTTCCTGTTTGTATGAAATCACAAAGAAGAGACACGACTGGGGGCAGAGGGAGTATGACTCAGATTTTGTGAGTGAAGTGGGGGGTGTGTGGGCAGAGAAGATCGCAATCTGTATTCTCCTTTGTCATGTGAACTCAAACTGAATTGTATAAAAACTGACTTTGAAAAGCAGCAAAAGCTGCCCAACAATTTTGAAATTGTTGACGAAAAGCTCTCAAAGAGCTAGCTGGCACTTCAAGAAGAAATAGATCTACAAAAAAAGCTAGTGAGTTTTCAAAACTTAACATCCTGAAGCAAATCAATACTGCAGGCGTACTCTGGGAAGAATTCACGGAAACACAAAAGGGAAAATTCGATTGTTGCTAGGTGCAAGCTTAGTGGTGGAAGATGGTTTCCCTACAGAATTTAGAATTTATCACATTGAGGAATGTGGCCAACGAATATCAGTGCCAGTGAGCTGCCAGTATATGTAACCCATACATCCCAAAGACTGTCTCAAAATCAACATGCCTCTTCAGCCATCCTCAATGCATGAGGCACAGACTTTACCCTACCAGCCTGTAACTCCCAACTCAGTGTATTAAATTTGTTTTCCTTCTGCAATTGGTCAATGGTTTGCTGAATATTCCTTGAGTGTGTGAAGAATGATGCTAATAACTAATTTAGGGATGTCAGTCAGGCTCACATTGTTGCACACTTGCCTGGCCTGGAAACTTAACTTGTTAGTACACTGGGCACAGCTCTTTGGAAACAAACAGAATGTCTACACGTGTTACAATGGTTTCAAGTCGACAAAATACCAAAAAAAAATCATTTATTTCAGCAATACTTACAATAAAATCAGGAATTCTGAAAGTACCCCAGCTCAGAGACATGCCCATGTAGTCTTGCTGCCATGCAAGGAAAACTCCAGCAGAAACTTATTCAGATCAATCAACAGTTTTGACAATGCAGCACTGTAACTCAAATAAGGGGAACACGTGTTTTTTTGAGACAGAGAGAGGGACAAAAGAAGTATGGCAGTGGAGATGCACGTGAGAGTTGGTTTTCTGTTTAGAAGGAAAGAAAAGAATGAATTGGATTTTTTGAACATTTCATGATAAAGAATTCTCCCAGCCAAACACCCTGACAGTGGTTTGAATTGTATACAGAGACATTGACTGCTATCAGTAATTTTAGGAGAGCTTTTAAAGAGACGAAAAAGGTTTTCAGCTTTTGGAATCATCAATAGGTAAGGGTCAAGGTGAGGAACAGTCTGTCCCCTCACTTAATCCCTACGGTATGGAAACAGGCCATTCAGCACCTCGAGTCTGCACTGACCCTACCCTGATCCACCTCATCCCTATAACTCTGCATCTCCCACAGCTAACCCACCTAGCCTGTACATCCCTGGACACTCTAGGCAATTTAGCATGGCCAATCCACCTAACCTGCACATATTTGGACTCTGGGACGAAACCAGAGCACCTGGTGGAAACCACTCAAATTTGGGGAGGATGTGCAAACTCCACACAGACAGTTGCCTGAGGCTAGAATCAAACTCGGGTCCCTGGTGTTGTGAGGTAGCAGTGCGAACCACTGAGCCACCGTGCCACCCCTTTACTTCTTCATAGGCTGGGCAGCCCCAAAAATTACTGATTGTCAGAATGAACCACTGACATCTGACAAGTATGCAAAGAAAATATGTTGTTACTGGTGCCAAGCAGAGAAGGAAGATCATAGAATCCCTACAGTGTGGAAACAGGCTGTTTGGCCCAACAAGTCCACACTGCCCATCTGAAGAGCATCCCATCCAGACCCACTCCCCTATCCCTGCATTCCCCCATGTATAACCTAAACATCCCTGAACAATTTAGTGTGGCCAACCCACCTACACTGCACATCTTTGGACTGTGGGAGGAAACTCACAATGACATGGGGAGGATGTGCAAACTCCACACAGACAGATGCCTGAGGGTGGAATTGAACCTGGGTCCCTGGCACTGTGAGGCAGCAGTGCTAGCCACTGAGCCACCATGCCACTCCCTGCAAGTTTCAGGGGGAGCACAAACATTCACTTGAACACTCAAGGTTCAGAGGAGAAGCAGCAGAATTAGCAAGGCTATACTCAATTCAGCCTTGAGTGCCTTTGCTTCAGATTACAGAGCTCTGCTTGATAAGCTTCAGGGATAACAACTGGAAGCAACATTCGCCTAAGTATAATGGTGTTCCAATGGCAAAATGCTGATTTCCTATTTTCAGTTGAATCTCACAGTAATTGAAGGTCACTGCTGAGTAGATAAGTTATGAGAAATTATGGGGATCAATAAACATGAACAAGTAAAAGAAGGAAAACAGAAAATGATGTGAAAGAAAGGAGATTAAGAAAGATAATACAAAGAGAAATCTGTTGGAAACTCTGAAATAACAATGTGTGGGGCTGGATGAACACAGCAGGCCAAGCAGCATCATAGGAGCAGGAAAACTTGACGTTTTGGGCCTAAACACTTCATCAGAAATGGGGGAGGGGAAGAGGGTTCTGAAATAAATAGGGAGAGAGGGGGAGGCGGATAGAGGATGGATAGAGGAGAGG
>JAHRHZ010000029.1:33692528-33709401 GCA_024137785.1 Ginglymostoma cirratum | reverse complement strand
GCTTGGTTTCCCCGATGTAGAGGAGGCCACAACGGGTACAGCGGATGCAGTATACCACATTGGCAGATGTGCAGGTGAACCTCTGCCTGATGTGGAAAGTCTTCTTGGGGCCTGGGATTGGGGTGAAGGAGGAGGTGTGGGGGCAGGTGTAGCACTTCCTGCGGTTGCAGTGAAAAGTGCTGCACTGCAGCAATTCACTTTGGCTTCTTTCACAGCACTTTCCAACTTGATGTCAACCATTTGAAAGAGATGAACAGCAAACACACACGAACAACATATTGCATATTCCCTTCCAAACCACACACCATCCTGACTTGTAACTACATCTCCAATCCTTTGCCGTCGCTGGGGTAAAATCTTGCAAACACCTTTAATATCAGCACTGAATGTGTACCGAGACCACATGGACCACAATGTTTCAAGACAGCAACTTACCACCACCAGGGGCAAATAAAGAGGGCAATACATACTGGCATTGTTCAAGATCCTTGCATCTCAAGAAGAAATATAAAAATGAATGAGAATTGATTTTTTTTCTGATTTTATGTTTTATTTATCAACTTCTGTGAATCAGGGTTGGATCTTACCAGAAAAATAATTCACTCAATTATGAATATGAAAATTAACCAGCAAGTTCAGGAAACTGGGATATGCCAGAAGTAATGAAGCTCCACAAATTTCTGGCTGACTTGCAGTATCCACCAACCCACATCATCTTTTGAATAGCTTTCTGAAGGTAGATACTAATTGCCCATTAAACTCATTACAGAAAGACAAGGTTAGAAATGAACAGTGTAAGCTGTTTTTAGCAAAATGATAATAGTTAATACAGTGCCAATCAAATTACTTGTCTCTGAACAGAAACAATTTACACTGTTCAACCTAATTTCTGCACAAAATGCATTGTTAGTCATTTGAAAAATATTAAACGCTTTTGTTTTTGTTCGTCCTATTTTTGCTTTCTATCTCTTTTTCTGTCTTCATCCAATTTTTTCAGCTCCTTTCTTTATTTGCTGTGTGTGTGCCATCAATAAGATGCACAGCAGTAACTCACTATTAAGTCTCCTTAGACAGCACCATTCAAACTGATGACCACTTCCATCTAGGATAGCAGATACACAGGAACAACACCATCTGCAATTTCCCTTCCAAGCCACTCACCATCCAGACTTGGACATTTATTGCTATTCCTTTGCTGCAATGGATCAAAATCTTGGAACTCTTTTTCACAACATTTCAGGTGTCTGTACATCCCAAGGACAGTCGCAGTTCAAGAAGACAGTTCACAATTACTTTCTCAAGGACAAGTAGGGATGGGCTTTAAATTCTGGTCTTGCCAGCAATGCTTACATCCCATGAATGAACACAAAATATTCTCCTCCTCTATCCCGATTCCTTTAATTTCCTTCTCTTTGACAACATCCAGATCTCATGGATGAAATCTCCATGTTGGACTGTTGTCACTGTTTTTCACGGAATTCCCAAATGCCCCACTGCCCTGTCAGTGTGATTATCTACCCCTACTTCTAGAATGTGATTTGCAAAAAAAAAATCTGACTGAAAAGTGCAGGAGAAACTCTTATTACTCGTGTCGCAAGGTGCCCTACTCCAGTAAGATCCTGTCCATTATATTGTCACATTTTCTATGCACAAACTGCAGATATTTTACTGTTCTTTCATATTATGCACAGTAATTGATATAATTAAAATGTGAATTAAATGCATAATAGTCAATTAAATTGCAAAACAATAATGAAGTCTCCTTAATAGGTAGAACCGTTCATAATGATTTATTTTCACCTAACATAAGAATCCAAGAAAGGTACTGGGCAATTAGAAATTAGAAATTCCAATTGTGACTGTGTTCAGCTAATTGTGTGAATCTTTCGGGTGTGTGAATATGTGTGCAAGTTTCTGTGTGTACAACAGTGAAAACATATGCCAATGAGTTTGCAATTGTGATGCACACTTGTGGAGATGTATGTGTCTAAGTGTGTACATCTGTTTGTGTATATCCATGTAAGTATATGGATACGGGTATACATCTACAAGTGAGGGGAGAACTGCCTAAGTATGTACTTCTGTCTGTGTGTCTGTGTAAGAGTATGTGTATCTGTGTAAGCACGTGGATGGATGTGTTCATCTGCGGAATTTTATGTGCGTTTATGTGTGTGCGTGTGTGGGCATTCTGTAAGTATGTGTATCTATGTTAAGTGCATGTGCGCATTTTTGCTTGTGAAAGTGTGTGTGTGTGTGTGTGTGTGTGTGTGGTTATCTGTAAGTGTGTATGTCTGATGTTTGCGTATGTACATGCAGGCCTACCTTGAAGGAAATGCATGCCCTGTTACTCTTGTCAGCAGTAAGCCACATTTCTGGCTATTTCCGGGATATTCTGCATTCTGAAATGATGTAGAAGAGTGAGAAGTTGTGTTTTAACTGAATTTGAAGTCAGAAACATGATTGACAACATAAAGCAGTTATATTAAAAATAACTCTGAGTATTTCAATAACCAGGCCAGGAGGCCATGTTCTCAGGGCACAGTAATTAAAAGTGCTAACAAGGCTGTAGGTTCTAACCTTTTGGCTTTTAGAGTAGGTGGGAACGTTGAAATTTGACTTAAGGCTTTATTCCAATTCATTCAATAATTACAATTATGCCATTCATGTAATGCTACCTTCTTTATTTAACAAACATAAAGCTTTTCCTGGAATATCAGTTAGAAAATATAATCCTGCTTAAGACACTGCACTCACTGATTCCCCTATATCTACACATGAGCAACATTGCTGATTGTGGAACGAATTGTCTGCAGAACACAATTAACTGATGCACATTTTTCTCTCCATAAAAGGAACTTGCACTATTTGAAGTGCCCAGGACAGATATGGCACAACTGGCACCTGTGCTGTATCAGATGCTGACCAAATAGACACAGCGAAACTCTCACAACATGTTCAACCACCATTCAGCATGAAAGGTATAGCACCTTTATTACTCCAGGGTACATTGGAAAGGCCAAAGAGACAGAGGAACATGCTCAACTTCAGATCCAGTCAATGTAATGTAAACGTTGAGACCTTTATACTTTACAGTGTGTGCAGACTGGTGGAGAACCACGTTTATAATAATTTCCTTGCAATAATTTTATGAATATTGGCATTGCCGCTATGACTGGGATTTATTACCATTCTCGACTTGCTGTGAAAATAAATTATCTTCTGGAACCATTGAGTGGCAGCTTCAGAGGGCAGGTCAACATTAGCCTGATTCATATGAGGCTGCAGTGACGTGGTGGCCCAGGCTGAGAAAGAAACACAAGTCTTCTGGCCTAAAACTGAGTTTGTGAGCCAATTTTACTACAATCGATAGTTGTATGATCACATGTCTCAGACTCCATCATAACAGGGGCCACATGAAACATCACCTGCTACAAGGGGTTTGCTGTTCAATTGTAATCGAAGGCTCAGTTTTACAGCTAGTTGCAATAAACAGCTGTCTGATTTTTCATCACCACAATGTCCTCAGCCAGTTTTTGATATAATGGACAATTATGTAAACCATATCCAATAAGGTGAATGATGTGGTTGAAGAAAAAAATCACTTCAGCTGCAAGATTTTGGATCTTGGGTTAAGGTTTATGTTCCCTGAGGGTGGGTTGGTGGGTGTATGGAGGTTTGGGAGCAGGGGGCTTGTTAATAGTTAGCACAATGCCAAGGCAATGACCTGCCCAGACCCCTTCACAATTTTTCACTCAATGAGTGAAGGAGGGACAAAGATTGAAGTCCTCCAGGTCTTAGTCCTGGGAGTACCGCTGGCACAGGGTGACGTCCTTCCCAAAATTACCTCTGTGCAGAATAACACCATTCAGCCCATTGTGCCAGCACCCGTTCTATTACCTAGTGCCAGTCTCCAAAGCCCCTCTTGAATGCCTCAGTTGAAGCTGCATCCACCATGTTTCCAGGCAGTGCATTCCAGACTCTAACTACGCACTGTGTGAATAAAATGTTGACTCATGTCATCGTTACTTCATTTGCAGATCACTTTAAATCTATGCCTTATCGTTCATATTTCTGTTACAAGTGGAAACAGCTTCATCCTATCTGCTCTGTCCTGGCCTGATGTAACGTCCCCCCGGTCTGATATAACGCCCTCCCGGTCTGACGTGACACCTTCCCCGTCTGATGAACAGTCTCCCGGTCTGATGTAACATCCTCCCCGTCTGACGTAACAGTCTTCTGGTCTGATGTAGTGGACGTCTGCGGTGGCCTCCTGGTGTGGCATGGTAACTGGCCTGCATGGTATCCTCTTGGCCCAGTGTACTTGTCTCTCACGTTGGAATGGCCTCAGAGTGGTCGCCCGTTCTTGAGGCGATACCACAGTGATCTCCCAGCCCCGTAATCCTCGAGGAGAAGCCCCGCACATTCTGGAGCCAGGGCCCAGTGTGGTCTAGAGGCTGGGTGCCAGTGTGGATGGATTTGGAGACTGCTGTTCTGGACTTTTATTTCTGCAATGTTGGGCATTTTATTTCTCTATTTTCCAATTGTGCAACTAAAGCAGCTGTGCCAAGGTATTTTTGTACCTAAGATGGTGCTGTAACTGGTGACGTATAAACTTTTCACTGTCCTCTTTTATTTACGTGTGACATTAAATTTGAATTCAATTCAATTCAATTAAGTTCAATTGAATTCAATTCATTCCTGGAATTATTCTCATAAACCACTTCTGCACTCTCACTAATACATTTACATCTTTTCTGTAATGTGGAGTCCACAACTGTGCACAATACACCAACTGGGATCGAATAAGTGTCACACGTAAGCTCACAGTCCCCTCTCTGCTCTTGTACTCTTCGCAGACAAAACTGAGTGCTCTCCCTTCCTCAGTGGCCATCCATGGAATGGCTCTTATAACCTTACATTTCCCTCCCCCCTCAGATTATCCTTTGCGTTCTGATGCAACTCCCCCTCGGCCCAACCCCTCACCAGTACCTGCCATCCTGATCCTGTAAAACCCACCCTCCTCCAAACTCACCGCTCCATCTTAACCAACAATGACCTTCACTGGAGACTGGACTTTGTCCCAGCACTGGCTACTAGGCCCTGGGGAGGACAATGGTTGGGGGGTGTTGAAAGGGAATGTGTGGTGGGACAGTGCAGGTTAGATCTGATACTCCTGTTAAAGAGAAACCTCATTGCGTCCCTTCTGTCGCCCCAGGAGTGAGACTGCCTTTGGCTGAAATCAGAAAATACCCAGCCAGTTAATGACCAGCAGCCCCCGCTGAAGAGATATTCTCTCCAGGGTGCTGGGGGTCGTGTGGGAATGGATTGTCCTGACAGATTGATGCCCCTTGTCCAGCTGTGAGACAGCTCACTAATCCGGAGGCAGTTTTTTCTGTCAAATGTTTTCATTGTGCCGTTTGCGGAGAGGGACAGAAATTCCAATGAAACTTAAATCTTGTGCCAGAATTTCAAAAATTAATACAGTATGAGCTCCCATTTTCTGTGCTGTTAAACGTAGCTGTCTGGTTTACTGGTCCAGTGTTGTAATCACTACATGGCCACATCCCATCCTTTACTGCACTGCTGTGAGTATTGTGCAGAGAATGATAGATGGAGCTGGCAATAGAAAGGACAGAGATATTTATCTTGCAAATAAATGACTCTGTGATGAAAAATGTACTAGAATATAAAATGGTTGTACCGCTGTTGACTACGGAGGTGATGTCAATTAACATGGTGGTCCAGCATGGAATTCATGGGACTAAATAACAGCGAGTCGACTTTACCTCTAAATACCTTCACTTAAAAACATGGGAGCTGTTTTACACTAGTCTGTCAGTCAAGGAACAAAAAGGATGTGATGTGGTGCTGATTTTACATTTAACACAACTTTACCTTCATTGAAATTAACATCAGGAATAGAACACTAGTTCGTATATCCCATGAGATAACCACTCTGACTGTCCACCATCACCATCCATACCATGCCAGGTATGGAGGCATATAGTCATGTAAAATAGCTTGGAGGGACAGCTCACCATCTTTCTGCTCACCCTGTGCTTTCCCGATAATACAAGGGAGGCCCATTCCAAAATTAGCAGCCAATCCAAGATCTGTAAATCAACAATTAAGGGTCAATTGACCCCAAAATCACCTTGCCCACCTGCAAGCACTCCATTGACTACAGAAAATGTTGTGATACTCTGAGGATGCAACAAGAATGCAGATCATTCTTTTCTTTTGAATAAATGGGCCACACAAGCTGAAAAAATCAAATAATTCTTTCACGTCTGACTCTTCTTGCCCCATGACTGTTGCTGATGTATGTCATCTATACAGAAGGAGCAACATTAGTGTGAAAGGTCAAACTGTGCTCTCTTAGTAGAGAACACTGGTCACGGGAAACACATTAAACATGTCAGCCCAAGGAAGTGAGGCTCTGTGGAATTTCCCAGTCTTTATGTCAATCTCCACCATTGAGAGTTAATGTGAGACATCACAAACTCACAATCTGCAATAATGAACCCATTGTGAAGGCTGATCCTTACAGGGAATATAGAACTACACTGGGTATCCATTCTGGAGAACACCTGCTCCTGATGTGAGTGTTGAAGATTTTCTTAACTGAAGAAGTTAGCCAAGAGGCTATTCCTACAACAAAAAAAAACAATTCTTCTCTATATGGTACATTAAATGTGACAAACGATCCTCAAGATGCTTTTAATGAGGGTCGTCATTCAATCACTTCCTGGCATGACAAGACAGATGTTAGAAGAGAAATTGGATTAGTCAAAACTATATTCTCCAGACTTTAGAAGAATGAGGAGATTCTCATAGAAACCTGTAAAATCTGAACAGGCCTAGGCAGGAGAATTACAAGGAGGGTGGTCCCAATGACCAGAAAGTCCAGAACCAGGATCCACAGTCTAAAGATACAGGTTAGACAACTCAGGACTGAGATAAGGAGAAATGTCTTCACTCAGAAAGTGGAATTTTCTGTCACAGAACGCATTTGAGGCCTAAACATTGAATATCGTTAAGATTAAAAACAGAGCTGGCATGAAGAGCTGAATGGTCTATTCCTGCTTTTATTGGCAAATTTCTATGTTTAGCAGCAGCCCCGCAGTGGAGATATAAGTTCTGTTAACCAAAAGTTTAATGATTTAAGAGGTAGGTTTTAAGGAGTGTCTTAGTGAAGGAATGTCAGGTGGACAGAGATGGTGATGCTTTGGAAGGGGAATCCAAGAGTTTAGATCTTTGACATTTGAAGTTGTCAAAGGTGGAAGGGGATGTTCAAGAGGCCAGAATGATAGGAGTTAGGATATCTCAGAGGGTCTCAGAGGAGGAGGAGATTACAGAGATAGGGTGGTGGGGCAAGGCTTGCAGGTATTGCTTAGCCAGAAGCCTTTGTAGATCAGTGCATGCAAGAGTAATGGGAAAAAAGGACTTGAGTGAGAGATAAGGTTGCAGAATTTTGGGTGATCTCACGTTCATGGAGAGTTGAGTATGAGAGGTCAGCTAGGAATATGCCAGGACAATCATGTCCCGAGATAACAGAGGAAGGGATGGGGGTTTCAGCCACAGCAATGGATTTATGTGCAGCTATTGGTAGAAACAGTAACCTAAGCACTAAGGCAAGTATCTCATCAGAATCTTCTTATAGGCTTGGGCAGGCACAAGGACTTGAACTGCAGCCTCAGGCCAAGTGCTTGGCAGAGGGATTCAGTTCCATTCACCCTGAATCCTCCTCTAAAAGAAATATTAGTTCCATAAGAGAATAATACAGTTAACTTTATTCTGTCCTAGGATGTGGGTATTACTGATAAGGTCAACTTTTGATACCCATCTCTAACCACCCTTGAACTCTGTGGTTTGCTAGGACCATTTCAGACGGCAGTTAAGAATCAACCACATTGCTGTGAGAGTCACATGTAGGACAGGATGGGAATGACAGCAGCATTAGTGAATCAGATGATGCTATTTTTTTAAAAAAAGCAATTAGGCAAAATGCTGCGGATGCTGGAAATTTGAAACAAACAGAGAATGATGATGGAACGTAGCAGGCCTGGCAGCATCTTACCACTGAGAAACAGAGTTAATGCTTCGAAGAAGAGGAATTCAGACAAAAAGACCCAAAGAGTATCAGACTTGGAACATTAACTCAGTTTCTCTCTCTGCAGATGTTGCCAGACTTGCTGAGTTTTTCCAGCAATTAATGTTTTTAATCAATAATAGTTCAATCATACCATTGCTGAGACTAGCTTTCAGGTTTTAATATTAATTGAATTATACCCATGCCCCTGGAGCATTATCCTCAGCCTCTGGATTACTAATCCAGTCACATCTGTAATTTATCACATTTAGTTAAAATGAATACATCTCTTTACTTCTATAGTGTACACCATATTATGAAATGCAACATAATTGTTCGGCAAATACAGCAAGGTAATAAACCTGATAATGGCCTTCTTCCCTGTTTTCAGTTGCATTACCAGCTTTGCAAATCTACTCTGCAAAACGAAAATGAGCATCAACACCTCACAAAGTGATTTTACAGATCATTGTGTTTTTTTATACATGAGAGAAGGCTGCAGTTAAAATGACTGAGAGGGCCTAGAAAGTCACTCCCATTTCTCTTTACTATAGGAAACTGCAGTTGCTAGAGACTACACAATAGAAACCATGTCTTTAACTATGAATCTGTTTTTGCAGTCAGAACAAATATCTGATTAATTTTATCTCAATCCATATATATTTTCATAGCAGAAACCAAAGCTCAGAGCTTTACAAAATTTATACAACACACAAACCTTAGAGCTATGAGGATCTGTCTTGGCTGTACATCACTGATTAGAGATTAGTTTGGGGACTTTAGCTACAGATGGTTGATTAAAATTTCAGCTTCTTCAAGCTGAACCAATTGAGAAATATGTGAGGTTTATATTAGCATTTGACTTTGGACCATTTAAATTGCTTTCAAAATCAAACTTCAGATATTCATCCACAATTATTCAGTTACTGGCAAAGTGATTGCTTTCTTGTTAGTGACTCGGCTCCTGCTGGCTGCAGCTTCTACCTCTTTTCCAACTTGTACACACTATCACAGAGAGGCTGGTCCCAAGGCTCTCTTTGACGTGACAGCAAGTCACGAAGCCAGTATTAATTTTTCAGGTCTATGATCCCCAACACCAATTAACAAGCTTTAAATGCACATTCAAATCTATAGTGGAATGCATTTTAAAACAGCACTTGCACTTCGCTTTGCAATGTAGCACACAGGGAGCTGGAATTGAGGCAATACCTACATAATAAAAAAAGCACTGTGTGAGAAGATGTTTGAGATTGTTTTTTTTTGTGAAGCAAGAATCAATTGTTTTCCCAGTTGGAATGTAATAGTAAGGATTGATTTAAGAGCTATTGTAATTTAAGAGAGAGAGAAGAAAGCTTGTAATATGTTAGAGAATGATAACAGACTCACAACAAGAACAATCTACAGACAGTCTAATGTCCCATGAGAATCAAATATTACAAACTTATGAAAATGAGAGAATGGGAACGGCCTGCTGCTACATTCAGTCTCTCTTGCCAGGTTTTGATATCTTGTGCATCATTACCCTTCATCACATCACCCTGAGTCCCATCATTTCTGGGATGGCTCAAATATGAGTCTCATGAAAGGCAATAAAAATACATTTTTTTTTGCTGACCACTCTCGACTAGTCCAGGGTTTCACATTAACCCTGATTTACATTCCGTTATTTAGATGTTATCACACTGCTCTTTGTGGAAGCCTGCTGTTTATTGATGTGTTCCCTGTCTTGTATTCAGACCGGATATACACCTGTGTGAGCGAACACGAACAGGTTTTATTGAAAGTAACTGGACACAAAGACTGGTAAGAGAAGGTATCTTTCTGGAATCCATCAAATTCAGCATCCGGTTCCATTCATGTAAATATCACAACGACATCATTCATTTGATCATGTTAAATGGAAGTGGTCCTTCAGCCCATCAAGCGTGTACTACCAAAAATATGCTATGACCTACAAGAGTCCCTACTTTCCTGCACTAGACCCATAGCCCTGAATGTTATGACACTTCAAGAATTCATCCAAGTACTTTTCAACAACTCTCAACAACTCCCTCAGGCAGTGCTTTCCAGACCCCCACCATACCTATGGGTGGTAAAAACCCATCTAAACTTCCATCCTTTCCTTTAGCATTTTGTCTTTTTGTTGCTGGTGGCCATTCTGCACATGATCAGTACCTATTCTTGGAACAAAAGTACAGTTACCCCATTATGTTGAAATACATATTTCAAAAGTAGTTGACTTTGGGGTTCCATGAATTTGGGAAGTTCCCCAAATAGAAGTGTCAACTTTTCTTTCTTTACACAAAAAAATCCGTTTAGTAATTTAAAATACCTGGGTATATCAATAGCCCCCATAAACTAGTTCTATTCTTTGCAGTAATGCAGACAGAGGGAACTTAGCTCAAGGTTGATAAAGTAATGATCGGGCTGTTTGAGCTTCTGGAGATTACTTATTACAATGAATAGATGAGGAATCAGCAGAAATCATACATGACCTGTAACAGCAGGCAGGGCTTGGTGCTGAGTGATGCATTCTTGCAATCTCAGACAGGATGTGTTGCAGCCATCCAGAGTTCGAGCCAGTTCTCAGCTGAAGCAATCCAGCCCATCTGCAATGACTACCTGAGCCAGAAGCCTGTTTCCTGGGTGATATAACTGGGCAGCCACATTGAATTCAGCAGGTCACTTGAAATGTACTTGTTAGTCTCCTGGACTGTCCCTTTCCTGTGGTTTGCTGCTGGGTCTCTCTACTCAGACTGGTCTCGTGTACTTCAGGATGGAGTGCCAGACAGAGATCAGACAGGCCATCATGTTTCATTATCCATGTGTTAAGTGTTTTTAACAAAAACAGATTGTGCTGTAAAAACTCAACTGGTCTGCCAACATCTGTGGAGAGAGAGAGAAGTTAACATTTTTGTCCAGTGAGTTTTTGACTGTTCTGAAAAAGAGCCACACTGAACTGGGAACATTAACTCTTTCTCTTTCTAAGGCTGCTCCCAGACCTGCTGAGTTTCTCTCACATTTTCTGTTTGTGTCTACCACACTTTCTGTTTTGGTTTTCAGATTTCCAGCATCTGAAGTTTTGTGCTTTTGTTTATCTCTGTGCAAGGCTGAGGATAAACCACAAATTAAATCCAAAATTTTCAATAATGGCAAGGATCAAAGTCTCATTAAGATATTAAAAATGCCAAGCCATCTCCTTAGATCAGGTCAACCTCCTTCCCCACCATTCCCACCTTCCCTTTTTAAATCACACCTGGTTGGATTGTGTTATACTCTGAAGGTTATCTGTAATTAAACAGATTTCAATCTACACTTCTATCTGAGAGCTTTGTTACAGTTAAACACACTTCATAAAACTTACAAACCATTGATTTCTAACTCCTTGCATTTATACAAACAATTTTCAGCTAATTAATTCTTAATTAATATTTCCACAACCCAGTCCCTCATTCCATTAGATCTCAGGCATTCTTTCAGATCATGTTTGATGAATAGGGTCAGCAGTGTATTTGGTTTTGGATTCAGATTTTTGAGCACTTTAATCCCTCACCCAACCTAAACCCACCCTTTATTTTGAGGTTATAATTTCTCCATTGATCTTTGTGTTTGATAACCCCTGGTTTCCTCTTTGACCTGAGTTCAGAAACAAACTCACTGTATTTCAGAAAATCGTACAGTTGCATTTCCTAAAACTGCAATTTCCCATGTGTTTATTAAAGATTTTGTTAAAAAGACTTGTAGGACCTTGGGTCTATAAATACAAGCACAGAGTATAAAAGCAAGGAAGCGTTGTTACTCCTCTACAAATCATTGGTCTGAATACATTTAGAGTAATGTATATAGTTATGGGCATCTTATTTAAGGAAGAGTGTTAAAACCCTGGAGAGAGTTCAAAGGAGATTTGCCAGATTGATACTGGAAATGAGGGATTTTAGATACAAGGAAAGATTAGAGAGATTGGATTTATTCTCCTTGGAGCAGAGAAAATTAAGAGGTGACCATATTGAGGTATTCAAAATTATGAACAATTTTGACAAGGTAAAGAAGAACATTCTGTTTCTACTCATGGGTACATCAGTAACCGGGGATCACAATTTCAAGATTGTCACCAGGAGAGCGAGGAGTGAGGTGAGGAGAAACTTCTTTACTCAGAGAGTTGTTAGGATTTGGAAGGCGCTGCCTGGGACAATGGTGGAGACGGTTTCCACAGGAGGTTTCAAAAGACGGCTGGATAGATATTTGTAAAGGAAGGAGTTAGAGGGCTTTAGAGTGGGAGCAGCCGGGTAGTTCCTGTAGGAGCTGGTACAGACATGATGGGTCAAATGGCTTCCTCACGTGCTGTAAAATTGCACAATTCAATATGAATTTAAAGGCAAGAAATACTGTTCATGTTGATGTTATTGTCTATATTGTTGGGTATTGAAACATTTGGAGAGAACTTAATCCAGTACAGCCACTGCTTTGCTTTTTCTTCTTCTTCATAACCTCCTCCAGTTTGTGCGTCAACAAATTAAAATGTGAAATATTGCATTGGGAATTCAGCTACTGTAAAATCCCTTGAGTCTATCATCTAAAGCCTGTCTTTTCTGTTCAACTCAAAGTCAGAGCAAGAAATGATTTTCTTTTTAAGAATTACTGTGAGGTTATATTGTATGCTTTTAACAAACAACAGATGTCAGATTTGTTGCAATGATTAATGATATTTGTAAGGCAATACTGAACATACTTGATAGTGCCAATATTATTCTTGATATTATTTTAATCAAAACGGGTAAAAACAACTAAAGTGCAACATTTTCGACAATCATATTTCATGATGTTTTCAAAATTAATATTGGTGTAATAGCTAGTGCTGAAATAACAATTGAGAATTTGTGTTCACACACTTCCTAGGGCTGTGAGAATGTACAAAGTAGGGGCAGGAGAAGGCCATTCAGCCCTCAGTACTGTTCTCCCATTCAATATAGAACATAGAACATAGAACAATACAGCGCAGAACAGGCCCTTCGGCCCTCGATGTTGCACTGCCCTGTGAACTAATCTAATGATCCTGGTTCACCTGATTGTGGCTTGAACTTCACCTTATGGCCAAAATAGCAGCTACAGCAGGGACACATACCCTTGGTGCTGAGCATATTGGGTGTTATTTTTGCTTTATTCACTCGTAGGCTATGGGTTCCAACTGCCTGGATGGCATTTATTGCACGGCCCACAAAAAGAAACTGTTCCACCTTCTGAACTGAACTCTGAATTCTTCTGAACTAAGCTTTTGAACCTTCTGTTTTGTAATCAAAACTAAGGTAATTACCTTAATGTTTTCCCTTTTCCAGTCATGAATGGAACAGTATGAACAGATCAATTAGCACTAAAATGGTCATATGCTGTCACACATGTTCTTGGAACTGACAAATTTTGGTAATTTTTCAATTAGTTTTCTGACTACCTTCAAAGAACAAACCAAAATCCATCTGTCCTATTTTGAATCCAACTACCCAAACTTTCATATTTATATTTCATGCACATTTCATTTCACCATTGTGATCATATTCTCAAGAACCCACCAATGTAACTTTTGAAACAAAATAATCAAATGTTATGATAAAGAAGAGGACAGAAAAAAATAAACAAATCCCGTCCTCCCTGGACTGACCTATCTCCTCCCCACCCCCCCCACCTACACTCACCTTTACTGGCTCCATCCCCTGCCTCTTTGACTTGTCTGCCTCCTCTCCACCTATCCTCTCCTCTATCCATCCTCTATCCGCCTCCCCCTCTCTCCCTATTTATTTCAGAACCCTTTTCCCCTCCCCCATTTCTGATGAAGGGTCTAGGCCTGAAATGTCAAGTTTTCCTGCTCCTATGAGGCTGCTTGACCTGCTGTGTTCATCCAGCCCCACACCTTGTTATCTCGGATTCTCCAGCATCTGCAGTACCTATTACCACTTATAAGACAATTTGGAAAGATCGTGTTATAAACTGCAAAATGAAAGATTCTTTCCTTGAGAGATACTCAACCCCATTGAAGAATTACTCATATCTTCACTGTTTAATTTCTTACTTAACTGATGAGGTCCACGAGCAATTCCTTTTTCTTGAAATTCTTCACATTCAACAGTTATGATTCACTGTGTTACAGTCTCTCCCAGAGCACACAACAGTGGTTATCTCACTGCCTTTTCTCACAGATTGTAAGAAAAGGATACAAGTCATTTCCCAGCTACACTGACTACTTCTAGACTGCTAATTGGCACATCTGCTGGAATGGATCCTTTTTCCTCTTTCTAATCTCCATAGCTTCTCTTTCTCTGGTTCCGAAAAGCTCAACTCAGGAAACAACTATCTCACCAGTTAGCTTCTCAGGTTGTTTATCTGTGTCATGTAATTTCTTGACGGGAAAAAAAAGTCTGTTTTAACATGCAATTAAAAGAACTTAGGGTGATACAGCATGGAAACAGACCCTTCAGTCCAACCAGTCCACTATGTTTCCAAACTAAACTAATCCCACCTGCCTGTGCTTTGCCCATATCCCTCCCAAACTCTCCCGTTCATGAATTTATCCAAATCTCTTTTAAATGTTGTAACTGTACCTGCGCAAAAAAAGTCTGCCCTCATATCCCTTTAAAATCTTTCTCCTGTCACCTTAAAAATATGCCCCTTAGTTTTGAAAAGACCCTCGTCATTCACCTTATCTATGCGTCTCATGATTTTATAAGCATCTGTAATGTCACCCGTCAACCCCATGCTCCTGTGAAAAAAGCCCCACTCTTTCCACTCTATTTTTATATCTCAAACCCTCCATTCTCAGCAGCATCCTGAAAATCTTTTCTGATCCATCTCGAGTTTAATAATATCCTTCAAATCACCTTCACAGAACTCAAAATCAAAACCCTATTTGCCTCTACTTTAGAATCCAAGTTTTCAAATAATAATGATATATATTATGAATGTCTACGACAGGTTCTGAAGTCTGTAGAGTGGTGAGGGACTTTATCCTGACTTCAAGGATTCTGCACAACCCATCTACTAACAGCCAGCAACACCCCTCTTTGGAGTGCAACATGTCAGATAGAACCACAGAGTTGACATAGAACAAGTAAAATTTTAGGAGGGGGGGAAGTGCATAGAGAGGTGCAGTCAGCATAGTCCCTCTCTGGCCAAGTTTTCCCTGGTAAATAACTCCAACTTCTGCACCAGTGAATGAGTTCCTAATTGCCCATTGACTAAATGTACTGACCATCAGAAAGTCCTTTTTTGTTAAGGTACCAAAATAAAATTCATCAAAAAACTAACAGTCAGTATCAGGATCCAGAAAATAAAACCAGTTTATTGTGAATTTCATGTTGATGGATTTTGGGATAGTAAAATTGCTGATATACATTCACTACAGAAGTGGTTGTAATGGATTAGACACACTAGTCAGACTGATGCCTATCTAAAGGAATGCTGTATCACATTTGTGCCATTGGCATGGCTGTGTCAGCTATCGACTACAAGTTTAAACCCTACAACAGCAGAAGTGATTGATTGTCTGTCACCTCTCAGTTTTATTGATTAAAATGAGCAGCAAACATAGCATGCACTCTCTCATTTTTACAGCAAGTAGCTGTAGGAGGATAGTGGGTTGTTTTTTGTGTGTGTGATAACGATCCCTTCACTCTGTTTTGTCAATGTTCTGTTTATAGAAATCCATCTAATGTAGGTGACAAATGAAGTGATATGTATCTTCAATGTTTTCACAGAATTACTGAGGTGCTACAGTGCAGAAGGAGTCTATTTGTTCCATCATAACTTCATAATCTCCTCTCTTTTCCTCATAATCCTGCACCTGGTTTCTATTTAAATAACCATTCAAACCCTCTTGAGCACAGCAATTGAACCTGCCTTCACCACTTTTCCAGGCAGTATATTCCAGACCCTAACTACATTTGAGTGATTGTTTTTCTTCTTGCGTTTGCTTCTTCGGCAAAACACTTTAAGATTGTGCTTACTGGTTCATGAAAACTTTATGGATGGTAACAGTTTCTCCTAATTTACTCTGAACAGATGCCTCATGATTTTAAAATTTTCAATCAATCTCCTCCTAACCTACTTCTCTCCAAGGAAGCAGTCCCAACTTGTAAAATCTTTCTTCATAACTGAAGTGCCTCATTCTGAAATCATACCTGTAAAATTCTTCTGCACACTCTCCAATTCATTAGCAACCTTCCTTCTCTGTTTCAATGCCCTGAGATGCATCTACTTCCTTGAAAAAAGCAATGCAAGTTATTTACTTATCACCTCAGCCATGTCCCTTGCCTCTTGCATGCATCTACCTTTTGGTCCCTAATCAAACTTAGTCTTTCTGTTACCATCTGTTTACTATTGATGTGTTTCCATTAGACTTCAGGATTTCCTTGTACATTAGCTGCCAGATTTCTTTGGACTTGGCACTTGTATGACAGCTGCTCTGTGAAATCACTGACACGTCATGGAGGCAACAAACCATCCTGGAGTACCATTGATAGACATACAAATCTTTGCCTGTTCTCTTATCACTAGAACCTCCTTTCAGCACTGACCCTCCGTTATTTTGCTCCCACTCTGTGCAACTGGGCACCTGCTGTGCCACGAGCTTGGCACTTTCTGCACTCCTTCATGAATCTTCATCAATCTCACTGATACCCGGAAGGGAAGCTGGTTAGTGAGAGGGATGTCTGGTGATTCATTCACTACCTGCCTGATTCTCTTGGTCGCGAGATAACAAGCATGGGGCTGGATGAACACAGCAGATCAAGCAGC
>JAHRHZ010000029.1:33662620-33692128 GCA_024137785.1 Ginglymostoma cirratum | reverse complement strand
TCTGATGAAGGGTTTAGGCCCGAAACGTCAAGTTTTCCTGCTCCTATGATGCTGCTTGACCTGCTGTGTTCATCCAGTCCCATGCTTGTCATCTCGGATTCTCCAGCATCTGCAGTACCTTTTATCTCTGATTCTCTTGGTCTTCCTGGTTGCCAGCCATTCTCTATCAGGTTGCCCGGCCCTGACCTGTGGTGTGACATCTCATTGGATGCTTTATTCATGAAGTTCTCTGCATCACAGATCCATATCAGTGATTGTAGCCGGTGCTTGAGTTCTAAAAGCTGGTGCTTAAATTTGTGAAGGACATGTTACTTCCTGATCATGGCTTGTCTGGGTCATAAGAAGTGATCATGATTGTCTCTCACTCATAAAATCATAGAGTCATAACCACAGAGCTGTTACAGCACTGAAACAGACCCTTCAGTCCTACTCGTCCTTGCTGACCAGATATCCTAAATTAATCTAGTCCCATTTGCCAACATTTGGCCCATATTCCTCCAAACCCTTCCTATTCATATACCCATCCAGATGCCTTTTAAATGTTGTAATTGCACCAGCCTCCACCACATCCTCTGGCAGCTCATTCCATACACTCACCACCCTCTGTTTGAAAAAGTTGCCCCTTTGATACGTTCTCCTCTCACCTTAAACCTTTACCCTCTAGTTTCGGACTCCCTTACCCTGGGAAAAGACCTTGGCTATTCACCCTATCCATGATTTCACAAACTTCTACAAGGTCACGCCTCAGCCTCCCACGCTGCAGGGAAAATACCCTAGCCTATTCAACCTCTCCCTACTGCTCAAATCTTCCAACCCCGGCAACATCCTTGTTAATCTTTTCTACACCCTTTCAAATTTAATAACATCTTTCCCATAGCAGCTCCTTCTCTCTCTTGCTGTTTATTACACTGTTTTGTTGCATTATTAATGCCAAGTAATTAAGATTCAAAAGGATGAGTGTAATTATATAAAATAGTATTGGATGAACCTATTGCACAATGACATTAATTCATGTTTTCTAATTGTACTCTGGGGTTTTGTTGAAATCTCATATGGAAATCCCAACTGGCTTAAAATAAAAGGACATTCCCCTTTTCATCTCCAAAAGCAAATAATTGATGTTTTAAATTTTTGTGAAAATTAAACGATTAGACTTTTCCTCCAAATACTCAAGAATTGTGACTTTTCAACACAATACCAGTAATGTGTTGTTAGATACAAAGTGAAAAAGGTCAGTCAATCAAGCTCCATCATGTTGTGTTAACTCAGTGTTGTTTCAATTCCACTGTTCTTCCTGCTTCCTGCTTGTGGATGTCATGCAATTACGAAGCTGAAAAATAAAATCCTTTAAGGGCTCCCACTTCATTGATGAGGCTTCAGACCAATCCATATTTAAACCTTGTGGTTTTAAAGTTGTTAGGGTGGGGAATGAGCTGCCAGAGGAAGTGATGGATGCAGGTTCTGTTACAGTGTTGAAAAAGTACTTGGGTAAATACATGACTGGGAAAAGATATGGGTCAAACGCAGGCAAGTGGGACTAGTTTAGTTTGGGAACATGGTCTGCGTGGACTAGTTTGACTGAAGGGTCTGTTTCCATGCCCTATGACTCTATGTCTATGACTCGATAACATTAAAAAAATCAATGCCACTCTTTCTTCCAAAATTAGTGGATTTTTCAAAAAAAATCCCAAGGCTCAATTCCTGATTCATATCTTTGCCATAAGCTCATCAGTTCTTCCTTGGGCCAATCAGATGCATTTCTAAGGAAATGGTTAGCTCAGTTGGCTGAACAGCTGATGCAAAATGTTACCAACAGAGTGGGTTCAATTGTTGCACTGGCTGAGGGGTACTGTGAAGGACTCTCCACCTTTCACCTCAGCAGAGGGCATGTCTCTCTGTCAGGAGAGAGCAGATCTATGGTCCAATAGGATAATAAAGACTTTACCTACCTGTGGGCCATGTCACATTAAAATCTGTCCGTTAGATTTAGAGATCGATTGCTTGAAGGAAAATAGTCAGAATAACAACGATGAAGGAAATAATACTCTGCCTACCTTTGGTGATGGATGTAATAATCACTGTAATCAAGGCAATTTTCTTCAATTTTAAACTCAAGTATGACATATTCATTTGCTTATGACATAGCTCAAGTGAAATAATTCAGAGCTTCTGACCTAAGTTTTCTTTTCCAATGTTTTTCATCTGTGAGAGACCACAATCAATAAGAGGAGAAGGTTAGTTCTTTGTTATGTTCCACTTGCCTGTTGATTTGACATTTGCACTTATTTATAACCTGGAAACTGATAGTAAATGAAGTATTGATCTTGCTCCTGTTGACCACCTACCTTGGGCTCGCACTAAGCACACAAGTCCTGAAATGCAAAAAAAAGGTCTTCTCATCAAAAATATTTTTTGTTTAATGGAATTTTTTATCTTACATTGCTTTTTTTAATAAGAATTTCTGTTATGAAATGATGCACTGAATTAAAAACTCCATGCTTTTTAGATCCAAATTAATTTTTTCAGTGGTGAATGGTGCAGACAGGGATTTTTGCTGCAGTAGCACATACAGACATTGTTTCATTGTTGTCTCAGTCTGAATCAGCATTAAAACTGCGACAATACGTCACTGTGAAAATTCTGTAGCCCATCCATGTGACAAGGTGCTCATGACTGAAACAATATAAATACATGTTGTTGTTATTGTGGCTTTAACAATATGTTGTAGCATCATGAGCAAACAAAATTTCTCACTCAGACACACAAAAAGAGATACAAGGGAAATTGAAAATGATCAGAGATACAGATAGAGTACACAGCCAGAGACATTTTCCTAGGGTGGAGGTAGCAATTAAGAGGGGGCATAGTTTTAAAGTGAGTGGAGGTATAGGGGAGGTAGATTTTTTACTCAGAGACTGGAATGCATTGCCGGAGAGGGTAGTGGAGTCCGCCTCATTCGGGGCATTTAAGCTTCTATTAGATAGTAATATGGATGATAGTATAAGGTAGGGGTGGAGGTTAGATTGACCTTAGGATTAGGGTAAAAGTTCAGCACAACATCATGGCCGAAGGGCCTGTACTGTGCTGTGCTGTTTTATGTTCTATGTTCTATGACACAAAACTTTATCAACGGCTGGACTTAAAAGGAACAGCTTAAAGAAGCAACAAGAAATATAGAGAGAGATGCATTTACATCTTTCCTCAAGTAAGGGGCCCAGAAGTGCACACAGTACTCCAGATGTTTTCTCACTAAAGTTCGAGAAAACTGAAGCAAGACGTCTCTATTCCTGCACTCAGATCCTCTTGCGATTAAGGTTAACATACGGTTTGTCTTTTGAATTGCTTGCTGCAGCTGCATACTAGTTTTCCTTAACTTATGGACAAGGATATCCAAGTCCCTATGTATTTTACCACTTACCAGTCTCTCAACATTTAAGAAATTTTCTGCATATTGGTTCCTCCTATCAAAATGGATAACTTCACATATATCCACAATTAAACAGGGGAGACAGAAACAGAAAGGAACAATAAGTGAAAGTAAATTAACATTTACATAAGAACATAAAAAATAATGCCAGGAGTAGGCCATGTGGCTTCTGATCCTCTAATTAATTCATGGCTGATATTTTTGAGAAATCAGCTCCACTTACCCACCTGCTCACCATAACCCTTAATTCCTTTACTGTTCAAAATAGATTTATCTTTATTTTAAAAACATTCAATGAGATAGCCTCAACTGCTTCACTTGGCAGGGAATTCCACAGATTCACCACCTTCTGGGTGAAAAAGATTTTCGTCCCAAAGGATTTCAAAATTATATTTTAATATCTCCAACAACAGTCGACCATATGCAGGAATGAGTTTGAGCTTTCACACGAAGTTGAAGGGCTGGCATGGCATTAATTACCAAACTCACTGGACAAATCTAATGATTTCATAACTCAATGAGTGAGATTCAGTGAAAAACCACTCTAAGTGGATCCCTTAGCCTTCTGAACTTGCAGTCAATCTAGACAAGAATAATGGCATGTGTCATTTCTGCTGTTTGTAATCACTGCTACAGGGATGTTGTCATGATATGAAGGAGTCAGAGATAGAAATCATGAGCCCTCATGCTGATCCGTGCTTGGGTCTTCTGCCCTACCCCTGATGCAGGCACATTGGATCCTTTGAGTCTTGAATTGTGGTTATTGACCCTTCATTTAGGTGCTGTCCTGAGATCTGATGACGTGTCAGCTCATCCATCTTGCACTATTAACACAGGCTTGTTTTTGCAACACGATTTGGCACACAACTACAAATGATCATCACAAAACAATCACATGTTAGAAGGTGCTGAATGTAATTTTTGTTAAATTAGCAGCTCTGATGGGAGGGACAGGATCTCACATCTTAGGAGTGAATTCCATTCTCTGGGAGTTAAATAGTTGATTGTGACTATTCCCTTAAGATTAATGAAGGTAATCTACAAATTATTACGTAGTTTCAACTCCTTCAACAGAGAGATAAATTTCCTCGCTTTGCTTTCTTTCAGTTTATATAAACAACAAATTACTTACTAGGGGCCATCTATTTCTGCTGACTTTTTTGAGATCTACACTTCCATTTTAAAGTAGTTGTTTGTACCGTTCCTTTCCTACTAGGATGGGGTTTATCAGGGTCTATTGTATCATGTTACCTGGCTTGCACTTAAAACAGGTTCTGACGCTCTTGATCTAATACACAGGGACAGCGAGACAGAAAACTAGAGAATAAACCCCTATTCATTATGAGAAAAAAATAAAACTTTGATTTTATATTACACTGTTCATGTCCACAGAACATCTACAAGCATGTTGCATCCATGACAATCCTTCTGCATGTAATGGCCGTTATAGTATAGAAAACATGGTCTCCAGTTTATGCACAGCAAGCTTCCACAAACAGAAGTTGAATAATTAGCATATAATTATTTTTTACTTATGTCAGTTGCAAGATAAATATTGGCCAGAACACCAAGGATAATTTAATAGTTCCACCTCAAAAGGAGAACAGCATTGCTTTTACTTATCATTATTAATTTTTACAATGATACATTCTATGATGCAGAGTGATACAAACATCATGGGTTCAATTCCTGCACCAGCTGAGATTACCATGAAGGACTCTCCTTCTCAACCTTCAGTGGTGACCTTCAGGTTAAACTCACCATCAGTCACCTCTCTCTCTAATGAGAGAGCAGAGCTATGGTAGTGGAAGCTTTACCTTTCTTATTCTACATATGAACCTATGCATATTTCATTTTTAAAAAAGCTTTCAAATTTCACAATTTATAGTTTTGGACTTCATTCATGCATGCATCCACGAAATGACAGGCAATAAAATGTCTTTATTTCTTTATAACATTAATCTTTGTGGGAAAATTAATTGAACCATCACAGAATTAATTGACATGAGGATGGTGCAGGAAAATAGAGTTGTGATAGAATATCAGCCATGAATGGCAGAGAAGAATCGAGGGGCTGAATGACCTCCTCTTGCTCCCTGGTACTTCTTATATTCTAAAAGTCTCAAGATCTGCAGTGTGGACGGTTACAGAAAAGGCTTGCAAATCTTTATTGCCGATTTACTCGGGTTTTGTTGCAGTAACTCTTTCCTCACACATCCTCAATCCTTCACATTCCTAGCCATGTAATTTTCTTCCACTTCAGTACCAATTTTTCAATAATGAACCCTTGCTGTAAGAGTGAACTCCACACTCAAAAGCCCTGCAGCTCTCTCTTTATGAGCCAAGTTCATCACATGATCATCTGTGCAATTTTCTCAGACTCAAATAGAATGCCTCAGACATCAAGCCTGCAATTGACTTCCCGTACACTCTCTCACACATCAGCCTCCTCTTTAAGGCTTTACAAATAAGCCCTATAATTCTATTATTCCTGTTTACAAGAAGGATATCTTTGAAACGCACCGTGATGAAGATGACATTGTTCTGCAGCTGTCATGTACTATAACATTTGGTGAAATAACAATCATTTGTATTGTTATATGGAATATATTTACTGACACAAAGCTGTAATATATGGATTATTAATCTTTAATTCCATCGTTTGATTTAATAGCTGAGACTTTTCCTTGAAAGAAAATGGCTTTAAAGGAGTTGTTGTATTTTCAAATGGCTGCACAAGTTTACTGACTTACAAGAGTGCTGCCTCTTCTTCCTGAGGAGGCTAAGGAAATTTGGCTAGTCCATATAGACTCTTGCCAATTTTTACAGATGCACCATAGAAGTATTCTACGTGGATGCATCACAACCTGGTATGGCAACTGCTCTGCCCAAGACTATAAGAAACTACAGAAAGTTGTAAATGCAGTCCAGAACATCATACAAGTGTACTTTCCATCCTTTGACTTCATCCACATTTCCTGATACCACGGAGAGGCAGCCAACATCATCCAGGACCCCTCCCACTTCAGTTTTAATCTCTCCCAACCTCTTCTGTCAGGCAGAAGATACAGAAGCGTAAACACACATACCAACAGGTTCAAGAACAGCTTCTTCCTCACCGTTATTAGTCTCTGAATGGACCTCTCAAATTTCAAATCTAATTATGATTTTGCTTGTTGTGCACCTTCTTTGCAGACAGAACTTTGTATTCCTCGCTCTGTTCAATCATCCTATGATCTTTGTATGGTATGATATGGCTGTACTACATGCAAAACAAAACTAATCACTGTGCTTAGGTACATGTGAGAGCAGTACATCAAATCAAATCAAGAGGAGCAGAGCTTGCAAAATATCTGAAGTGCATGAGTTGGAGACCTGTCTGAGAAAGTTTCTCTCCTGAATTTCACACTTATCGGTGTTTGAACACTCTGGAAATAAAATCTGAAAGACAATAGTAACAGTCACGTAATCTGCAAATACTGGCAGAGACAAAGGAAATCTACTGAAAACCATCATGCAAAAAACAATGCTGAAGCCTCCCCTTCTGTTTTACAGGCACCTCAATAGCTTTGACAATGGGACATAAAACTCCTTTATCAACATTAGTTATCTTCATTGTATCCCAATCACCAGTTATCACATGAACAAAACCCATCGTATGGAAAGCTACGATTATAAACTTAGATAACAGGCATGGGGCTGGATGAACACAGCAGGCCAAGCAGCATCATAGGAGCAGGAAAGCTTGATGTTTCGGGCCTAAACCCTTCATCAGAAATGGGGGAGGGGAAGAGGGTTCTGAAATAAATAGGGAGAGAGGGGGAGGCGGATACAGGATGGATAGAGTAGAGGATATGTGGAGAGGAGGCAGACAAGTCGAAGAGGCGGGGATGGAGCCAGTAAAGGTGAGTGTAGGTAGGGGGGGTAGGGAGGAGATAGGTCAGTCCAGGGAGGACGGACAGGTCAAGGGGGCGGGTTGATGTTAGTAGATAGGAGATGGGGGTGTGGCTTGAGGTGAGAGGGAAAACAGGTTAGGGAGGTGGAGATGAGCTGGGCTGGTTTTGGGATGCGGTTGAGGGAGGGGAGATTTTGAAGCTTGTGAAATCCACATTGATGCCATTGGGCTGCAGGGTTCCCAGGCTGAATATGATTTGCTGTTCCTGCAGCCTTCGGGTGGCATCACTGTGGCATTGCAGGAGGCCCAGGATGGACATGTCATCTGAGGAATGGGAGGGGGAGTTGAAATGGTTCGCGACTGGGAGGTGCAGTTGTTTGTTGCAAACTGAGCGCAGGTGTTCTGCAAAGCGGTCCCCAAGCCTCCGCTTGGTTTCCCCGATGTAGAGGAAGCCACAACGGGTACAGCGGTTGCAGTATACCACATTGGCAGATGTGCAGGTGAACATCTGCCTGATGTGGAAAGTCTTCTTGGGGTTTGGGATTGGGGTGAGGGAGGAGGTGTGGGGGCAGGTGTAGCACTTCCTGCGGTTGCTGGGAAAAGTGCCGGGTGTGGTGGGGCTGGAGGGGAGTGTGGAGCGGACAAGGGAGTCGCGGAGGGAGTGGTCCCTCCGGAAGGCAGATAAGGGTTCTTATCTGGAGGGAGGGAGGGAAAAATGTCTTTGGTAGTGGGGTCTGATTGCAGATGGCAGAAGTGTTGGAGGACGATGCGTTGGATCCTGAGGTTGGTGGGTGGTATGTGAGGACGAGGGGGATTCTTTTTTGGTTATTATTGCGGGGATGGGGCATGAGAGATGTGTTCCAGGAAATGCGGGAGACACGGTCGAGGGCGTTCTCGACCACTGTGGGGGGGGGAAGTTGCGGTCCTTGAAGAATGAGGACATTTGAGATGTACGGGAGTGGAATGTCTCATCCTGGGAGCGGATGCGGCGGAGGCAAAGGAATTGGGAATAGGGGATGGCATTTTTGCAGGAAAGTGGGTGGGAGGAGGTGTAATCCAGGTAGCTGTGGGAGTCAGTGGGCTTGAAATGGACATCGGTTTCTAGGTGGTTGCCCGAGATGGAGACAGAGAGATCCAGGAAGGAGAGAGAAGTGTTGGAGATGGTCCAGGTGAACTTCAGGTGGGGTGGAAGGTGTTGGTGAAGTGGATGAACTGTTCGAGCTCCTCGTGGGAGCACGAGGCGGCACCGAGGCAGTCATCAATGTAACGGAGGAAGAGGTGGGGTTTAGGGCCAGTGTAGGTACGGAAAAGGGATTGTTCCACGTAACCTACAAAGAGGCAGGCATAGCTTGGGCCCATGCGGGTACCCATGGCCACTCCCTTTGTCTGTAGGAAGTGGGAGGAATTGAAAGAAAAGTTGTTGAGGGTGAGGACGAGTTCGGCTAAGCGGATGAGGGTGTTGGTGGAGGGGGATTGGTCAGTTCTGCGGGACAGGAAGAAGCGGAGGGCCTTAAGGCCATCAGCATGGGGAATACAGGTGTGTAGGGACTGGACGTCCACAGTAAAAATGAGGGGTTGGGGACCGGGGAATTGGAAGTTCTGGAGTCGGTGGAGGGCGTGGGTGGTGTCACGGACACCAGGGGAGTTCCTGGACCAAGGGGGTGAAAATGGAATCTACGTAGGTGTAAACTTGCCTGTTTTCAGAGAGAAGTAGTATCAAGAAGACATGTCGTGTGGAATAGAAGCAATTGCTCTCTCTTGAGAATTCTTTTATTATTAAATCAAGCTTGTATTTTAGATACATTGAAACACCTTGCGGTGGTAAAGGCTTTAAAGTAGAAGTTAGTTTGGGTGCCAGAGCCCTACTTTGCAATAGGACGGATTGTGGTTTAAAAGAGACTATCTTCAGAAGAACCAGCTTACAGTTGCAATAAACTTATTCCAGTCATGCAGTATAGAAACAAGCCCTTCAGCCCATCAACAAACATCAAATGACAACAATCCAATTTACCTACACTTGGCCCATAGCCTACTATGCTGTTGCAATTTATGTCCTCATCCAGATGTTCCGTTAATGTTGTGCGAGTATCTGCCTCCATCACTCTCTCAGGCAATACGTTCTATATTTCAACCACCCTCTGGGTGAAAAACATTTTTTCTCAGATCTCTGCTAAACCACTTACACCTCCCCCTAAACCTGTGTCTTCTGGTCTTTGTTATGTTGGCTACGGGGAAGGGATTCTCACATTCTACTCCAACTTACTAATTCTACCTTCGACATATACATCCAAGTTGTTAATGTGTTTAACAAACAGCAAGGGTCCCAGCACTGAACCCTGTGCTACACCATTCATCACAGGCTTCTCATTGCAAAATTAAACCTCTACCACTACTTTATGTTTCCTACTTGCCAATCAATTTTAGATCCAGTTTGTCAATTTGAGTTGAATCCCTGGAGGTCTTAACTTCTGGACCTCACCAAAGGCCTAACTGAAATCCATGTAAAACTGCATTAATATATTTAGTCACCTTTTCAAAATAACGCAACTAAATTCATCAGACAAGATCTCCCTCCAACAAATCTGTACTGACGTTCCCTGATCCATCCATGGCTTTCCAAGTATTGATCCAAGTCCTGTCCCTCAGAATTTCTTCCAATAATTTCCTTCCCATTGATGTCAGACAAACTAGTCTGTAATTGCCTGGCCTAACTCTGTTTCCCCTCTTGAACTAAGGAACAGCACGAGCTATTCTTCAGACACTGGCACTTTGCCTGTGGCCAGTGAAGTATTAAATACCTCCATCTGGGACCCCCAGTCTCTTCCCTTGCTTCCCAAGGGAAACGTCTTTTGTACATCTGCATGCTCATGAAATGTCTATTCCCTCCTCCTTATTAATCTTAATGTGTTCTAGACCCTCACCATCCCAACTGAAATCACTATCTTTCTCCTCTGTGAATAGAGGCGAGAAATATCCATTTAAGACCTCACCCACGTCCACTGGCTCCACCCATTGGTTGCTCCTTTTGTCTCCAACAGGTCTCACACTTTCTCTTGCTCTTGCTCTCAATATACTTATAAAAAGCCTTGGAGTTTTCTTGATCCCATCTGCCAAAGACATTTCATGGCCCCTCTTTGCCTTCCTTATTTCCTTTTTGAGCAACTCGCTATGTTTTCTATACTTCTGAATACTCTCCCTTGTTTTTAATGCACTGTTCCTAACATATATTCCCTTCTTTTTCTTTACAAAACTCTTAATATCTTGACATCCAGGATTCACTGGACTTGCTATCCTTGCCCTTCATTCTTAGAGGAACATACTGGCCCTGAATTCTCACTACAATACTTTTTAAAGACTGCTACTTTTCAAATATGGACTTAAGAGCAAGTAGCTGCTCCTACTCAATATTTGCCAGACCCTCTCTAATGATATTGAAATTAGTCGTCCCCCAATTTAGACATTTAATGTTTGCACTACCCTTATTCTGTTCCACAATGACTTTGAAACTTTAGGAGTAACGATCACCATTTACAAAATGCTTGCCCTCTTGACCAGTTTCATTCCCTAGAATTAGGTCTAGCACTGCCCCATCTTTAGTTGGGCTATCTGTGTCCTGACACAAAAATGTCTCCTGATGCACTTTAAAATTCTACCTTATCTGATCCTATCACATGAAGGCCATCCCAGTTAATGTTGGGAAAGTTGGAGTCCCCTGCAACTATAACCCTGTCTCTCTCACACATCTCTGTGACTTGCTTACGTACCTGTTCCTCCATCTCCCTCTGACTGTCAGAAGAGCTGTAGTATAATCCCAGCAAAGCAATCACCTCTTCTGTCTTTCTAAGATCAATCCAGGTGGCCTCATTTGAAGAGAGAAGTCAGAAGTCACTCGATTCCAAGATATGGTCGACCAGGTTTATTTGAAATCACATGCTTTCGGAGTGCTGCTCGTTTGTCAGGTGAAAATTTAAATTGTGATTTCAAATAAACCTGTTGGACTATAACCTGGTGTCGTGCGACTTCCAATTTTGTGCACTCCAGTCCAATATCGGCACCGCCACATCATTTGAAGAACTTTCTAGGATATCCTCCCTCATCACAGCAGTCATGGTTTCTTTTATCAGTAATGCAATACCCCTACCTCTCTTACATCCCCCACCTATCATGTCTGAAATTTCTACACCCTGGATGTGGAGCTGCCAGTCCTGTCCTTCCTTCAGTCCCGTCTCAGTCATTGGAACAGCATCATATTCACACATGTTGCTCTAGGTCCCTCCACTCCACCAGTCAGGTAAAATCAATACAATTTAGTTTCTGGAGCTCCCGTGTGCTTTATCATGCTCCTGACTTCTCCATTTACTGCAATCTCGTAACATTCCTTTAAAACCTGATTGGACCTTGCTCCTAACTTGACATCAACTCCCTGCCAAATCAGTTTAAAACCAGCAAGAGTAAACCTTGCAGTAAGGATATTGGACCCATTCTGATTCAGCTTTGTACAGCCCCTACCTACCCAGGAAACGATCCCAGTGATCCAAAAATCTAAAGCCCTCCCTCCTATGCTATCCCTTTAGCCATGCCTACATCTGACCTGCCTATTCCTATCCTCAGTAGACTGTGGTACTCAAAGTAAACCAGAGATTACAACCTTTGTAAGGCCAGGCAGCATCAGAGGAGGAGGAAAGCTGGTTTTTCCGGTCTGGACCCTTCTCCAGCTCCACACCTTGTTATCTCAGACTCCAGCATTGGCAGTTCCTACTATCTCTTACAACCTTTGTAGTTTTCTAAACTCCTGCTGCAAGACTTCATTGATTTTTTGACCAGTGTCGTTGGTACCAACATGTGCCATGACTGCCTGTTGTTCCCTGTCTCCCTTTAGAATACCCTGAAGCCATTCTGAGACATCACTGACCCAGGCACTAGTGAGTCTTCCAAATGACCAGAAGAACCTTAGAATATAGAATTCAGTTGTTTAATGGACTTTTATCCAACTCTACATCCTACACTTGATATTCTGCATGATTCTCATGTATTCCATAGTTTGTACCATTTTAGCAGATATTATACTTTATTTGAGTGAGTTTATAACAAAAGTAACTGCTTATTTTTGGCAATTCAGGTGGTCTATTTTGATTATTTCTTCATGTAACTTTACAACTTGTCAAAAACTGAATTGAAAAAGCCCGTCCACTTAAAAATTCAAGCTGTTACAACCAACCTCAGGAGTGTAAAATGAATCAATTATTTAAACCCATGTACCTATAACATTTCTGAATAGCTGAAGGCCATGCATGTTACAAATCACTGACCTGAATTTTAGCCTAGAGGTTAGGTTTGTACAGGGAGGCTTCTAGTATCAAACTTCCTGAATGTCATGTGGAATTGCACTGAAGAAAATATTTAAGACAGGTTTGGAGGCGCAGGCTACTTGATGGAAAGGAGGTGTCTGAAGCAGCATGCCTGCTTCATAAATGTCACAATAACATCAGTGAGATATGTTTCATAAGGAAATTGGCACTGTCTTTAAACAATCTCACGTAGTGGCTCTCAGAAGTCACGTGATTAGCATTAGGCATTCAGTTACTCTCGGTACAAAGCTGCACGAATCGCAAGAAGACACAACAAGCGAACTTTTGAAATCAGGTTTAAAATTTCTAAAGTAGACAGCAAGTCATCGACAAAGGCATCTCTGGAGATGTGAGTAGCTCCTCTATCTTACAAAAAGAGGAACCAACACTGACAGGATGAGAGTCTTCCCAGTTTAAATAAAACAAAGAACTACAGAAGCTGAAGATCAGAAACTAAAAAAAAAGAAAGTGCTGGAGAAACTCAGCGTCTGTGGAGAGAGAAAAACAGAGTTAACTTTTTGAGTCCTGCGGCCCTTCTTCAGAATTTCTTCAGCTGTTCTGGAGAAGAGTCACCAGAATTGAAGATTTAACTATGTTTCTCTCTTTACACATGCTGCCAAACCTACTGAGTTTTTCCAGCACTTTCTGTTCTGCCAAGCTAATGGCTGAAACTGTTAAAAAAAATGTTAATTCCATGAACTAAACAACCATGGAGGGTGTGCGCTCCAGACTTGGCCTGAGCCAATACCAATGTACAAGCATGATTCAATAATTTAGTGTAGCAGTTATTTTTATGGTTGGAATTGCAGAGATTCAGGACAGTTGTCTGAACACCACGAGGGAGATATCAGAGAAACAGTCACTGCTCCTCAACAAAGGGAGATGTCTGCATTGGCTGCCCTGAACTATTCTGTTCATAGCCACAACTTGTAATGCCTGAAAAATGAAACACTGAAGCCTCCACTCAGTCTGAGACCTGTTCTGCCCATTGGAAGCCCTCTCCAGCTATTCAACTGCAGGAGGTACTGTGAACCCAACATCAGCTTGCAACTTTCTGGCTTCGGAAAGAGACCTTTCATGCATGCTCGGCCAGCAGCAGGAGTAGAGATTGATCTCATTTTCAGCTTTATATGTAACTGCTATCCACACTTACTTTAAAATTTTGTATCTACATTTTAGCCAATAACTTGTCAGTTTGCTTTTAATTAACCTACAGTAATAGCTGTGCAGTACATTAGCCTTTTATCCTGTTTAAACTGAAGGGAAACTAGGAGCGAGCTAGCTGTGAGGTTATATGGACCACTCTTGATAGTTGTGACGAAAGACCACCAGAGCAGCCAGTTGCATTGGAGACATGTCAAAGATCATGAGTGAGATTTGTATCAGGAGGCAGAAATCCGATTACCACAGAGAATTCCAGAGTGATCTGGGTGAGACTGAGATATCCGGCTGTAATAATAATTGAGGGGCAGTAGTGAGGTTTGTTGGGAGTCTGTTTGCTGAAAGGCTGGGGTGGATGAAATGATACTGGTCCTGAACAGATTGCACAAGGATTTAGTGGGGAACCTGTTGCTCTTAGAGGAAACCTCCTGGTGTTCCTGATCCACCTGCAATGCTGAGAGAGCACTTGCTTCATGGTACTTTACCTCAGTCTGAAAGATGGGCCCAAGCCTTACAGCTGTTTGCCATTTTAATGCACCATCCCGCTGTCATGCTGACATTTCTATCCTGGGCCTGCTGCAGTGCTCCAGTGAAGTTTACTGCAAGCTGAAGAAATGGCATCTTATTTTTCCTTAAGCAGTTAACAGCCTTCCAGACTTAAGAACAAAAACAGAAGTTGCTGGAAAAGCTCAGCAGGTCTGGCAGCATCTGTGAAGGTAAAAACAGAGGTAATGTTTCGGGTCCGGTGACCCTTCCTCAGAACTGTCAGATTCAACACTGAGTTCGACAAGTGCGGACCATGATGTCTCTGCTCCACTTTGATATTTCTTTCTGTCCTACAGCCTGTGACTTACTGATATCTATTTTTTCAGCTATAACAGACCATTGTTCGACATTGAGTGCAATGAACATTAAATCTGGATCTTTGTGCTGTCCCATCTCTACAACCATCACCAATTTCTGTGCCATTCTATGCCCACCTGTGGTCTCTAATCTCCCTCCCCTCTAACCCTCTCTGTCCTTTCCACTTCCTCCTTTCCTTTGGTATAAAACTCTTACATGTCTCTTCAGTGTTCTGAAGACGGGCCATATTAGACTTAAAACGTGAACTCTGTTTCTCTCTCCACAGATGCTGCCAGACTTGCTGAGTTTCTCTAACACTGTCAACTTTTATTTCATTCTGTAACGGGTGTTGTTCCTTACATTGTTGCCGGAGTCAGCGAAATGCCATCAACACTAAATGTTCAAAGGTCAAGGTGAAATTGCAGAGTATGTTGATCATTGACCTCCCCATGGAAGGTTGGGAATTGTGTCTACCCTCCATTAACATTTCAATCTGAGAATTAATGAGGCAAACGTACAATAGGAAACTAGCTCCAATCGCTATTATCTCTTACTTGGCTGGGAATGAAAAAGTACACTATCCATCAAAACTCAGAGCCAGATATTGTGGACAAGCCAATATCCAACTATCAATAAACCAGGGGACATTGTAGACTGTGGATCAACCACTAAAGGTTTGGAAATAATCCAGTATGAAACAGACTACAAGCATTCAGGTAATGGTGCTGCAATGAGTGATAATTTCTCTCATCATGGAGGTCTGCAGCACAGAAAAAGGCCCTTTGGCCCATCAGATATCTGCTTGTCAAAAACAAACACTTAATTATTCTAATCACATTTCCTCTGGGCCCATAACCTCGTATGACTTTTCCTTTACATACCATCCAGGTTGGGCTCAAGGCAATATATTGCTGTACTCACCCCTCATGATATCAATTAAACTCAGTGATTACCTGTTTTTAAATGTTCCTATCTATGGCTTTTACTCCATCCAGCTACATCTTGAAAATCATCTGAAATAAAATCATTGAAAATTTCCACTGGCGAATTCCATTTTTACATGTGAAGGGTGAAGAATGGACAGATTCAGTGAATTTCAGGGAGAGGATCTTTATTTTTAAGAGCACAGGGACATGGGAACAGGAACAGGAATAGGCCACTTGGCCCTCTTAGCCCACTCTGACATTTGATAAGATCATGGATGATCTGACTATCACCTCAACTCCACATTTTTTTGTTCATTCATGGGACAAGCTTGTTCAGCAGCATTTACTACAGGTTACCCCTTGAGAAGGTGGTGTTGAGCTGTTTTCTTGACCGGCTGCAGTCCACCTGCTGTAGGTAGACCCACAATGCCCTTAGGGAGGGAATTCCATGGTTTTCAACCAGCGACAGAGAAGAAATGATGACATATTTCCAAGTCAGGATGGAGTGTGTTTTGGGAGGGAACTTGCAGGTGGTAGTGTTCCTTTGTATTTGCTGCCCTTGTCCATCTAGATGGAAGCATCATGGGTTTTGAAGGTGCTACGGAGTTTTGGTAAATACCTGCAGCGCGTCTTGAAGACAGTACACACTGCTGTCATTGAGCATCAGTGGTGGAGGGAGTTGATGATTATGGATATGACGTCAATCAATTTCTTGACTGCTGCCCTTGTCCTTCTGGATGGAAGAGGTCATGAGTTTGGATGGCGTTGTCTAAGAGCTTTGGTGAATTTCTGCAGTGCATCTTATTGTTACTGAGTGTCTGTGGTGGAGGAAGTGGACATTTGTGGTAGGGCACCAATCAAGTGTCAATTCCTTGTCTCCATTCCGTAACCCTTCACTCCTGTGACTATTAAAACTTCATCTGACTCAGCCTTGAACAAATTCAATGATCCGGCCTTGACAACCCTCTTAGGAAGTGTTGGACAAGTGATGTTAGATTTGAACTGACAACCTCAAAACTTTGTAAACACATGCCACATTGCAATTGAAACAGGAACATTGTGCTACCCTGAACCACCCTGCCATTGGTCCACTTGTGTCCTCAATTTGAAATGGCTGAGAAAACTGACAAAAATCTTCCTCTTCATTTCATACATCAGGCTATGTGTGAATTATACCACACTATATTATGATAGCATTTAATTCATCATGCTTTCGTTATCATCATAGTTTTACTGAGCATTGATTTAGAAATATTTTGTGTTTCCAAGAAGAATATTTTTCATTATCTTGTTTTATTGCAATTTTAATGCATTGAACACATCCCTTGTGTTTACTAAGTAGTGTGACTCATTATATTTTGAAGACAAACTGATAAAATCATACATGCTAATTAGATGGCAGGCATTTCACTCATTTCAACAACACAATTATTGTAAAAAATCAATAATCTCTTTGCAATGTATAAGCATTTCTATCTGAGGTAATCCATCAAATGTTTGGTTTAGCAATGCTCTAGAATCCACCCTATTATTCCCATGATTTTCGATCCCAGTCAGTTGTGTCGCACTGTTCTTCAGCTTTTCATGTCTAAATCGCTTCAATCGTGGAGTCAAATTTTAACTTTCAGTACAAGCATATCACCACAGCCTGCTCCATAAAAATCCTTTGCTGCACTTCACTGCCTCAATTACCCTGCCTTTCAAGCACATAAATTCAGTCATACCTTTCCTCTGAGCATAATAAGTTATTTCCCCCAACTCCACCCAATCACAGACACAGGCACGCACACAGACAAACACACACACACACACACACACACACACACACTCACACAGACAGGCAGGTGCACAGACACGTACACACACACATTTTAGGCTTTGATTATATAATTGCTGTGACTATAACAATCATTAATGCCAGCATAATTTTCATGATCACATTTTTTTTTAACATCTGTCTCCATTTCCTCACTGCATTTTTGCCTTCCTCATTTTATTTTCCTTCCTGTTTCTAAATATGCCATCAATAGAAATTCATTTGTTTCACTGGATCAACGATTCTGTAAATAAAAAGAAGATTGGTTATGTAAATAGTATCAGCATTTGCTGCAAAGATCACAGGAATGTCAAATGAATGAGAACAGAATGCTTTATGTGCAAGAAAGCAGAGATCACTTGAGGCTAAAACAAGCAGTGAAAAAAACAAACTTATGTGCAAGTGTCCAAAGAAAATGCTGATAATGTTGCATAATTAAAAATATAAAGAATGCCCAACTGCCTGTGAACTGGAAATTGGAGACAGATTCCGAACTAGAAGTGAAGGCTGCTAACCATGTGTAACTAGGGACATTAGAAGAGAGTTGAATACTACGTGAAGCTTGTTTTCTGGTCACGAAAGGGAACAAAATCTGGCAGAAATGGAATTAAGCCCCTGTTTCATAAAATACTCTAGAATTTGGAAATATGAAGCAAAAATATAGTAAAGTCTTGTAGAGGCTCAGCAGGTCTGCAGCATCTGTAATGAGAGAAATTTAGTTATGTTTCAGGCTTGATACAACTCTTCTTCGAAATGTTAATTTTGTTTGACTTCGATAGATCTTCCAGAGAAATTTGTTCCTGCATACTAAAACCTTCACACAACAAAAAATGCTAAAGGCACTCTTCAACTTTCAGAAACTAACAATTTTAATACAACATCTATGATTAATTTTAATGTTGGTTCAATATTAATTTCACCTTGTCAAAAATCAACCCTCAGTTGGATCACATTATCTGATCATTTAATGCTACTGTTTGAGGGAGCTTCCTGTGTGTAAATTGACTGTTGTGTTTCCCACACTACAACCATAACCACATTTCAAACAATACCTCAATTGCAAACCCCTTGAAGTTGTAAACATACAAGAGTTCCTTTTCATTTTGGCCTCTGTCTAAGAAGGCTATTTATGAATATTGTTCACTCCTACACCTTCAACAATCAATAGGTTGTTGTTGGAAATCCCACTGAAGGTTCTAATGATATCAATTTGAATGTCACATGGCCCAGAAAAGAACATTGCAAATCCACACATCAATTTGCTGCTCAATTTCTGCATCCCATTGACCAGTCAGGAAAAAAGAGTCACGTTAATATGTTTCTTTCATGCACAATGCATCTTAACTTATGGGAAGGCATTTAATAGAGCAGAGAGCTCAAGTCTTTGAGCCTGAGGGCTTAATAGAGGGACACAGAGTTCTTGAAAAAGGTCTAGTCAAATCATATTAACCACAACATGCCAAAAATAAACTTCCTCTGAAGATTTGCTAAGAACTGAAATTGTCTGTCACATCTTCAGGGTACAAGTTCCACAACAGTCGGGAGGAGAGCTGTAATGTTCAGGAATCTAGGAGCTTATTCATGTTCCATCGTCAAACAGAACAAAACGGTCATTCCAATTTTGTAAATATGTCATTATATCCCTTTGCTGCCAATTTGACAAGAAGTTAGTAGATTCAGCACATCTAAAAAATTAAATTTAAATATAATCCTATTTCCTAAGTTGTTTTACTGGAATGATAGAATCCCTGTTTAAAATTAACGGAAGCAAGCCTTATGCATTTCAATCCATCCAGTCATTTTTTGAGCTGATAAGTAATACGTCAGCCATTGCTCACTGCAGTACTCCTTTCTGAACTTCGAATGACATTTAAATAGGACTAAAATCCAATCAGGCCCTTTCAACAAGAATATTTCAATTTCAGCTTAGTCTGACCATCTGTTTAAACATGATAGTGTTGGGAAGAATGAAAACTAACATTCTGGATCATTATGAATGTTCTTGGTGAGAGAAAAATCCACAATCATTTTCACACTTGAGGAGGAATCCAGCAGCTACGGTCCAGTCACATCTGCTGTACAGTTTCTCTATCTCACTGCCATGACTGATAACTTGTTTGATCTTTACATATATGTCGTAAGTTAGAAATCATTGTACCTGAGGTGATGCTGGCACCCAGTATGCCCGGACTCTCTGCACCATCGTACTCTGCCCTTGAAGCAGCTGCGGAGGCAACGAGACTGTCAAACATCTCTTTCTGGGATGTGCCTACGCACTGGATGTGTAGAGAGGGATGCAATGGTTTTAGCTGACGTTCATCCTGAGCAGCTCCATGATGTAGTACTCTGCGCTCTACAGCCTGCTCCCAGGGACACACACCAAGAGAAACATTGACTGCACCTGGAGGACCATCAACTCAGTGAAAGATGCTCTTTGGCCTGCCCAAAACTTGCTGTTTACAGTTGAAGGGGCTGACCCCGACCGAGTGTTGCAGACTGGTATGTTCCAAGGTCCAGGACTGCATTCTGATATGCAACTGTACAGAACCAAACTGCATTTGTGACAAGAGATTTTTTTCTGAATAAAGTGTACTTTTGAAATAAGAAACTAGATGGTGGCACAGTCCAATGGTCGCTGGACTAGCACTGTAGACAGCCAGGCTAATTCTCGACAATGGTTCGAACCCCACCACAGCAAATGATAAATAGGAATCGAATAAAACCTGGGGGTTAAAAAGAGCTGGCATAATGGTGACTATTGATGCTTGTTCACTGACCACTGGTTCACTAATGTTCTTTACGGAGAGGAAATCTGCCATCCTTACTTGGTCTGGCCTACTTGTGACTCCGGTCCAAGTGTGATGTGGTTGACCCTTAGCTGTCTCCTGAAGTGGCACTAGAAAGCTGCTTGGTTTGAGGTAATTACGGAAGGGCAATAAAAGCTGGTCCAGCTCGTGATGCAAATATCCCATGAATAAATTAAATAAAATCCTCTGAGATAGAGACAATTCAGCACACTTTGAATAGGCTACATCCTTAGTAGAGCTTCCTAGTTATTTCTAGCCCCCTCCATCATGAACATAACAATATCACATTGCCCTTATGTTGTTACCCAATTCCCTTTTGAAGTTTACGATTTTGTCTGCTTCCACCATCCTGCCAGGCAGTGCATTCCTAATCACAACAGATCACTGAGAAAAGAGTTTTTCCTCCTCTCACTGTTGATTCTTTTAACAATCACATGAAACCCGCATCCTCTAGTTAGTGAAAACAAAAAAATGCTGGAGACCACAGTAGGTCAGGCAGCATCCATGGAGTGAGAGCAAGCTAATGTTTCAAGTCAGAGCATCATGGACTCATCTAGACTTGAAACATTAGCTTGCTCTCTTTCCATGGATGCTGCCTGACCTACTGTGATCTCCAACATTTTTTGTTTTCAATACAGATTCCAGCATCTGCAGTAATTTGCTCGTGTATCCTCTGGTTAATAACCATTGTATTGCTGGAAACAATTGCCCTGTGTCTGCTCTACTAAAACTCAAATGAATTTAAAGTTGGGTTGGATCTTTGGACAGCTGACTGTACTGCGCTGACTGTGTTACCTATTCTGGTTAATGAGGGGGCTGGTGGAACATAAGTGCCCAGGCCTTGAGTTGCTGGGATTTCAGATGACACGGTGAACTCCACGTGTTTGGGATGTGACTTTAGGAGGAGGGATGGAGCTGGAGGTCTGGACAGCAGTAACAGAGCTGCGTGCTGGTGAAGCTCAGAACATTATTCTCCATGGTCTAGCAAAGAGTGGAGAAACACTAACTTGCGGAAGCTTTTTGTCTGGAAAACCTGCTGGGACTCTGCCCAATAAATTCATTGAATTTCATATGTATCTCCTAGGATGCTAATCTGCATTTTTATACAGCCTGTTAGGGTCACCCAGCTGGTGCTGTCATTGCTCAGTAGTCAGTCTGGAAGAGGATTGGGGTGGTCAGGGTGATAACTGGGAACAGAAAACAAGGTCACTCCCTCCTATTTGAAGAGGCTGACAACCACATGTCCCTCAGACAGAAAACCTCAGAATCTCTTCCAATGAGGGTACCAAATAGTGTCAGCAGTATTGCTGGGGTTTATCACCGGGGATCCAATCTACTTGTCCAGAAAATTGCTTTCAGGGTTATTTGCTGATCAAGTCTGTTCCCTCTCCCTTTGAACATCCTCCCTCATCAACATCTTTCTCCCACCAACGGTCCACTCGCCCCTCAGAAATTAACGACAAACCTAGCCCTAAAGATCCCGTAATGAATATTACTGGCTGGTTAATCATCTGCACTGTGCTGAAATACTCTGGCCTGCTCACCTTCCTCCACTCTTCCAAAGTGGGTGTCTTGGATCACAGAATGTATCCAAGCGGCTCCTTTCAGATTCAGTTAAATGTAGTTAAGAGAAGGCTCAACAACAGCAATTTGCTTAAATATGAACATTTGTTGAGGAATAATAAGACAAAAAAGAAAGGAGCATTTATTAAGTAAATAAAAAGAATGAAAAAGAGAGGAAAAAAACGATAAGCCTCACGCCCTTCTGCTCGTCGGGGACCTCTTGATTGACACCTGGCCTGGAGCCTGAACTATTCCTGGCATGCTTTGCGATCCTGGTCCGAGGCGAAGCCCAAAGACTTTGAACAAAACTATCTCTCTTACACAGTGTAACAAACAGCAAGACATAGAAATAACAACAGAAATAACAGAAGACAAAACTTCTGGCCAATACAGAAAACAGTGACAGAAAAACAAGCTAAGGGTACCATCTTCAGCCCACAAAGGAATGTTGACAGGACTCATTCAAGGTCATGCAGCTTGTCAAGTATCATCATTAACTTTCCCAGCCTATTTTCCCATCCTACATAATCTATTTTCTCATGCAGCTGTCAAATGTCATCATTAACTTTAAGCCCTTCAGCCCATCTAATACAGTGGGACATGTTGTCTCAGAGACAATTCAAAAGAGTCCCCGATATACTGTATCATGAATATCAGGCACTAGTAGAGAATGACAGTCTTAATCCTCAACTATAGCTTGGTCAAGGTCCTCAGTTGAGGGGACTTGCCACAATACACATCAACTCTAGGCATGAATATGCCTTCCAGGATATACGTAATCAGTTAGTTACACTGTTATAGAAACCTCGAAGGGGACACTAGAAATGATCAGTCACTTGTGAATATTGCATCCTTCAATCCAAATAAAGTGCAGATTATCCATTCACTTTCCATATTGATTGTTAATGTAGAGAGTTGCAGTATTAATGACTTTTAACGACAATTAATGATTGTAACTCAACTCAAAAGAATAATATGATGTGCACTTCTCTCTTTAGGTACCATGTTCCAAGAGAGGATAAGAAACCACGGCTTCAATAAGATTGGTCCAGACTTTTTTGCGTAAAGTTCTGTCATGACTTCCCATTGTCTTCTGCAGACTGACTGACCCAAAAGAACATCCATTTTTGCAGCCCACTATCAGACAGAATCAAAGAGCTTAGAGGCAGATGAACAACCTGTCTGGTCACATTATTCTGTGGCCAACAAATCCTGGCATTGGATTTGAGCCTGGAACCTCTGGCACACAAGACCACCAGCCATATCCTATCGATGTAAAACAAATGTTTTTTAGAATATTGAAATTAATTCAGGGAGTTAAGTATCTCTCATCCCAGTCTTAGGTATTGCAGAGTTATGAAGGGGCTTATGTGAAGTTATTTACCCAAGTATTAAAAATAAATGTGCAATGGCATTTTATTCTTTCAATCTTTTATTCTTTTCCTCTTTCAATCCGTTTTATCTAAATTATTCATGGAAAAGGGATTTAGATCCATTGTATGGATGTCCAAAACTAAAGATCATAAATGTAAGCTAATCAAACATTCTAAGAAAGGACTTGCTTTCAATTAGCACTTGTCAAAGCCACTAGATGTTTCATATCATTGTGGACCTTTACTTTTTGAAGTCTCCTCACGATACTGAAGCAGGAAATTCATCAGCTAATGAGAACACTGCAAACTCCAACAAATTGCAATGTCCTGATAATGTATCCTAATAATGTTGATTGAGGGATTAGTGTTAGCCCTGGCATTAGAAATAACTGAAACAAAAACAGAAACTGCTGGAAAAGCTCAGCAGGTCTGGCAGCATCTATGAAGAAAAATCAGAGTTAACATTTCGGGTCCGGTGACCCTTCCTTAAAACTGATGGGTTCGGGTTAGTGTTAGAGTTAGTTTAGTTCTGAGAAAGGGTCACTTGAACCGAAGCTTTAACTCTAATTTCTCTCCACAGACGCTGCCAGACCTGCTGAGCTTTTCCAGCAATTTCTGTTTTTGTTTCAGGTTCACGGCATCCACAGTTCTTTCAGTTTTTAGTTAGAAATAACTGTCCTGCTCTTCTTCTGAATAGTTTCGTTGGATCCATTATGTCCACCTGAAATGACAGATGGAACTTCAGCTTAGCTTTTCACCTGAAAAATAGCACTGTTGACAGTACAGCTGTCCATTGTCACAACACTGGAAAGTCAGCCTTGATATTTGTGTTCAAATCCTGGAAAGGCATTTGAAATTGGAATGTTCTGCCTTGGAGATGAGAATACTACCAACTGAGACATGGCTGATGGCCCTGAATGAATTTAATAAGAAATTCAGAAGAAGCTTCTTTGAATTAAGGGTGGTTAAAACGTGGAATTTGACACCACAAGCAATGTATATAGTACACAGCATAGATAAACCTGGGCAATTGCCATACAAGCACATGAGGGAAAATGGAACTGAGGATTAGGCAGAGAGAGTGAGTTGGGGAAAAGATGGGAGATGAGATATTGGCATGCACTAGTTGAGCTGAATGTGTTTTCTTTTTGATGTAGACTTTTTGCCCTTCCTTGCTGTAGATTTGGCATAAAACAAACAGAAAAAAAGTACCTGAATTACTTACAGTCAGGTTAATTACATGGGCAGACCTTTCCTTCAATTTTTCGTATGTCCTGAATGTTAACAAGCTTAGGGCTTATTACATGCTCTCAAATTATGCCCTCTACTCTAACAGAAATATGACAATATGCACAAGGGAGAATGTCTGTGAATTATTGCTTTCAAATCAGATGAACATGTGAACTAAAACACTCACAGTATAGTGCTATCCATACTGAGAGCCCAGCTTTGCAATGTTTTACAAATGCAGGTGTCTAATCACAAAGAGAATTGAGAAATCTCATTTGCGTACTTAGAATCATTGAGGTGTACAGCATGGAAACAGACCCTTCGCTCCAACTCATCCATGTTGAGCAGATACTCTAAACTTAGATTTTTCCCAGCCTGTGTTAGCCATTACTCCTTTTGAGGAAGGTAGTTGATTTATCACAACCCCTTCACCCTTGATCTCTCACTCACAGTGAACTATGCCTCAATCTTCTAATTTTGCAAATCAATTGGATACACTGAATCCAAACTTTCCCTTTGCAATAAGTAAAACAAGCCAGAGCTACCATTTTCACATTGCTCTAAATTTCCTGAATTCACAAACTATCAAGTTATAAGAGAAATGTGTCTCTGTTAGATGTCAGATTATGCAAGAATAGAATACAAGCCATGTAGAGAACAATTTCCTCCCTTTTTTCTCTTTTTGGACAAGGAATCAGACTAAGACCCATTTCCAAGACAATCCTAAAATAATATAGTCCCATCTGTCATCACTCTCTGTCCAACACTACTGTTCTCAGCTTTAAAAATCCCATTCAGCTCATAAGCTACAATTTTACGGGGTGATTGTTATGGAGAAAAGCACTGGTCTTTTGACACAAAGTTTGCATATTCAAACTCCATGCTTTTGTATATTGCAAATTACATGTTATATGTCAGTAATGGTCATGACTATTACAACAACTAAATATGAAGCACTAAAATCTAAATTCAAGTTCATTTGTATTTGATTAAAAGCCAACTAAACAGACTGACCAGGTCTCCTTCAATTATACTTGGTACACTCAGAGAAATAGTTCTATATGCTAACACAAAAGCCCTTAACTTCATATTTGATCTTCTTGGTGTCATCAACTTTCTCGTAATCACAGCTAATATTACTGATGGTGGGCTCCATGAAAAATGATAATATGTGGATAAAATCGAGAGTAATTGAAATAACTCCAAAGAGGCTGGTATCCTATCACCAAGTCACCCTTTACTTATATGTGGAAAGTCCTGGCTCTGGTAAAATCTCTTCAGAGTCAACTCTCAGAATGCCAGGAATCCCTGCCACTACTCTTTACAGCTGTCAGCCGGGGCTTCCTGATTAGACCAGATTAACAGCCCCATTCAGGGAACTCATATTCTATGACCAAAAACAAAGTTGCTGGAAAAGCTCAGCAGATCTGGCAGCATCTGCGAAGGACAAAGCAGAGTTAACGTTTCGGGTCTGGTGACCCTTCCTCAGAACTGATGGTGGCTGGGAAAATGTCAGTTTATATGCAGAAAATAGGGAGGTGGGTGGGGTGGGGAGTAAACAACAGGATAGAGTCCAAAGAGAGAAAGACAGTTGGACAGGCAAAGGAGTTGCTAACGATCAGGCTGAATGGGTGAGTAGACATAATAGGAACTGCAGATGCTGGAGAATCCAAGATAACAAGGTGTAGAGCTGGATCAACACAGCAGGCCAAGCAGCATCATCGGAGCAGGAAAGCTTGATGTTTTGTCAAGCTTTCCTGCTCCTATGATGCTGCTTGGCCTGCTGTGTTCATCCAGCTCCACACCTTGTTATCTGGGTGGGTGAATAGTTGTTAATGACTAACAACAGGGGGTGTGTAATGGCAGGCTCTGTGGTAACAAGGCCTGGTGTGTGGGGTGGGGGGCTGGGACATGGGAGAGTTTAGGCCATAAAATTATTGAACTCGATATTGCGTCCAAAGGGCTGCAGGGTCCCCAAGTGGAAAATGAGGCGTTGCTTCTCCAGTTTGCGTTGGACTTCGCTGGAATATATTGTATGATGTCCAGCTGGTTAATCTTGTTCCAATCACTACAGTAACTAGTCTACAGTAATTAGGAAAAGGACCAAATGAACAGGAAGAAACATTTATTTAACACAGTGTTGTGATCAGGAATTCATTGCCTGAGAGGGTGTGGAAAATGATTCAACATCAAATTAGAAAGTAGAACTGGGTAAATACTTTAAGGAGTAAAGGTAGGAAAATGGGGAAAAAGGTTGGATGGAGTTTTTCAAAGGTTTGGCAAGGCAGATTGGTCGCCTTCATTCTCTCATCACAATGAAGTATTTTAAAGTACAATAGTGGTTCAGAATGCACTTGTTTTGTTGATATTGTTCTGTGTTTACTTCCTCTTGTAATCGAGTAGGAGCAGAGACAAGTATCAAGTTTCTATTACAAAGATATGGGTGCAGCGTATAAGATCCTGACAGTCTGGTTAGAAAGTAGTAAGCGTTTGCCTGTCAAACTCCCAGGAGACTCAACTCGCTTACTGTTGAGTAACTGAATATATCTGGACTCCTAATTGCTTTGTGGCACTGAATGCAGTATCAAGTGGACCAGCAAAATCTCTGCACTGCTTCATATCCTAACCGTAAAGCACATCAAACTCAGAAAATATCAGTTTTGGATGTTACAATTTCGGAGCTCAGATGCATTTATATTTTCACTCCTATCTAAAACTCCACATACATTCACAGTGGAATCATGGACAGCAGTGACATGTTGGCAAGGCTTTTGAATTGCTGCCAATTACATGATGAACAAGCGCAGCAACGAGTTTCAATTAGTTATTACAACTGCGGGGAGTAGACCTTTGACTTTGTGTTGTAGTCGAGAATGAATGATTGCAAGACAGTGACCGTTTTACATCACTCTCTATTTGTACTTCAAAGTTGACTTCAAAGTCACAATCTACTCCCCGAAGTGAAACTTAACACATTAAACTTACACACTGACATTTATATTAACTGTGGTATGACATTTCTGTATTTTCATATTGATATGTATATATTTATAAAGAAATGCAAGAAATTACTGTTCACATCTCATCCTCTGAAAGCCTTTAGTTTGCATGAAAATGGTACATATTGGGCATCTTTTATTCCGCTTTGCAGAGTCTTCATCCATCACTGTCTTCCAATCTGGAGCCACTTCATAGCAAGCTCTCTGCAATATATTTGCATGCAGTAAGCACAATGGGCAAGCAACATTTTCAAAGGAGCATTTCATGGCTGTAGTTTAGAGATTGAACTGTTCTTTATTTTAAAAAACCAAGAAGAAAGCAAAACATCAAAAGTTCAGTCACAATGATGTTTGGAAGGAAAATGAACAGAAACAACGAGTGCCTATTAGAAACAAAATAAGTGCAGTTCACAAACTGCCACTACTGCAGGAATTCTGAAACAAATAAACTGCATTATTTTTATTTTACTTTAAACAAAATTAAACCGAAAGAAGGATATATTAGTCTTGGATGGGGCATAGTGTAGATTCACCAAAGTGATACTGGTGTTTGATTATTAGGACAGGAGTGGAAGTACGCCATTCAGCCCTCTAGCACGCTCTGTCATTCTGCCACATCAGCTATGTGGCCTCATCTCCATTTTCCTATCAATACTCCAGAGCCTTCACACCTCTTGTCAAGTCAAGGTTGTACAAAGCCGTCTTGCATTCTCTCATGTTTCAAAGATTGAAGATTGAACAAAGTGAGATACTTTAGACAATTAAAGGAATTGTTAAGGGCAACAGAGAAAAAGAGCAAATTATTTCATCTGGGAGAAAGCTGTCAGGAAGCATCTCTTTCTTGTGGCAGGTGATGACGTTGAAAACATTAAAGGCTGGTTGAGTTTCCTTGGATAGGAGTATTCCCTGATATGAAGCCAATGTGAAATTTTGGAGTTAAAACTCAAAGCATCCACAAAACCATTGTCCAGTGGAACACAATCAAGGGGCTAAATGACCTCCCCCTATTTATGGATTGTGTTGCGTATGGCTAAAAAAGTGCATTTAGTTGAAGCTTTTCAGCTTGCAGACATTAGGACATATACCAGTGTAAAGTTGGAGGGGGAGTGGGGAGCAATGGTTTATACTGTATAAGAAGCAAGAGCTGATTGATTGGTTAGTGAACTCTGATTGGTGGTGGCATTGCCATGGGAAATACACCTGTTATATGATGACTGGCAGTTAACTGTCAGACTTGGTCAAAATGTTAACCAGGTGGTTTACTCAGATTTGTCCAGACTTTAGCCTAAGGATTTAACCAGAGAATAGCTGTTATATCTGTTGATGAATTGAAACGGGGTAGTATGTGCCCATGTTCTTTCCATCTGTGAAGGCCAGGACCCTGTATATTCATATATACAGCTTTCAGGAAACAGACTTACCACACCTTGTGAGCCTGACTGGCAAACACAGGCTGTGTGAGTACAGTCAATACAGTGCCTGTTGCAGAAAAATAAATGATACTTGCCATGATTCGCTAGTCTTTGGAAAACTCATATACAACATGATTCAGCTGTGCAGCAGCAATGTGACTGATGTGCGCCAAAAGTAGATAGTACTGTCAAGCTATTTCATTTTGCCTTTTCATACAGATGAGTAGCATCGTATCTGAAAGTCAGTGCAGGTGTGCATGCTGACTGGTGAATCATATCAAACAACCTCTCCCTCTATTTGTTCACACAAGCGAGGTACTGACCTAAGCCAACCAACTCATTCATGCAAAATTCAAAACTGTGTTGGATGTGATTCTGCATTGGCAGGGGCATGAGACCATGTATATTGCTTTTACGGAGAGGCAGCATGTGCTCCTTTCTATATTGTATGTATCGCATGTTTTGATAAATATATACAAGACACTGTGTATTACTACATGTTGCTTCCAGTCTGCACATGTGCCTCACTGTGGGCAAGGCTGAAAATCTTTAATTGAATGTAAGGATAATTCTTAGCAAATTCTGTCCTTTCTTAAATGGGGGTAAAATACACACAATTTTCCAAAAGCAGCTGCTCCAAAATCCTGCCAAGCAGCATCATAGGAGCAGGAAAACTTGACGTTTCGGGCCTAGACCCTTCATCAGAAA